>CM024241.1:34782824-34841886 GCA_013421045.1 Propylea japonica | reverse complement strand
CAGTTAACATAATCGGCAAGAATTTCTGGTAATACCCCGAATCCAAGCCAAAATCAAATTATCACCCAGAAATACAGGTGTTCATTGGAAAAGGAAAATACTTCACAGGTGCATAGGTGGCACCAAGGCGGTTTCTAGAGATACCCCATTTATTGGGTCTCACTGTCTTCATAGCCGAGATACAGGGTGTTTTATAATTTTTCCAGTTTCTTCCTGAGGCCGTACCAAACGAACCACCCGGTATATTTTCTTCATATTTGCAAGTATGTTCCTGATTGAGAGCCCAACATATCACGCAATAACCGCCTCGAAAATCCTGGTCCGGGTTATCAAAAAATTATGAATCGTTTGAATACTTGAAACAACACCCTGTACATCGAATTTTGAAATCTGTTTTAATATTCGAAAACACCACTAAAACCTAAACTGAGACGTATCCTTCAATTTTTCGCGCAGAAAGTTTTACTGCACAAATTTTCAAGGTAAAAGTGAAGTTTTTAGGAACTTGGATACCGAAAGTGGTTTGAAGTGACTTTAACAATAAATTATCAACAATATTGAATCCATAATTATTTCAACATTACTCTCCAATTCATTTTCACATTGGTTTTCTTTTTTATAGCTGTATACTTTAAAATCCAGGTCCGGGTTATCGAAAATTATGAATCGTTTGAATCCTCGAAACAACACCCTGTACATCGGAATTTTGAGAATCTGTTTTAAAATTCGAAAATACCACTAAAAACTGAACTGAGACGTACACTTAAAATGTTCGCGCAGATAGTTTTAATGCACAAATTTTCAACGTAAAAGTGAAGTTTTTTAGAACTTGGATACCTGAAAGTGGTTGAAGTGACTTTTAACAATGAATTATCAAAATATTGAAATCCATAATTATTATACGTTATGATGCAACTCACTTCTCAATAAATGAAAACTAATGTGGAAATGAATTACAAAGCATGTTGAAATAATTATGGATTCAATATTATTGATAATGCATTGTTAAAAGTCACTTCAAACCACTTTCAGGTATCTTAGTTCATAAAACTTCACTTTTACGTTGAAAATTTGTGCATTGAAACTTTCTGCGCGAAAATTTGAAGTGTACGTCTCAGTTCAGTTTCTAGTGGTATTTTCGAATTTTAAAACAGATTTTCAAAATTCCGATGAACAGAGTGTTGTTTCGAGGATTAAAACCATTCATAATTTTCGTTAACCCGGACCTGGATTTTCAAGTATACGGCTATAAAAAGGAAAACCAATGTGAAAATGAATTACAAAGTAATGTTGAAATAATCATGGATTCAATATTGTTGATAATTCATTGTAAAGTCACTTCAAAACACTTTCGGGTATCCAGTTCCTAAAAACTTCACTTTTATCTTCAAAATTTGTGCAGTAAAACTTTCTGCGCGAAAATTTGAAGTATACGTCTCAGTTTAGTTTTTAGTGGTGTTTTCGAATATTAAATAGATTTTGAAAATTCCGATGTACAGGGTGTTGTTTCGAGGATTCAAACGATTCATAATTTTTTGTTAACCCGGACCTAGATTTTCGGGGCGGTTATTGCATGATATGTTGGGGCGCTCAATTAGGAACATATTTGCCAAATATGAAGAATATACCGGGTGGTTCGTCTGGTACGGCCTCAGGAAGAAACGGGCAATATTCATAAAACACCCTATCTCGGCTATGAAGACAGTGAGACCCAATAAATTGGTTATCTCTAGAACCGTCTTGGTGCCACCTATGCACCTGTGAAGTATTTCCCTTTTTCAATGAAACACCCTGTATAAGCAATTATACCAAAACAATGAGTACTTTAAACCCCCTTTATATTACCTGGTGGACAACTCATTGACCTCCGATTTCCCCCCGACAATTATAGTTGAAGAACCAACTCATCCACCTTGGATCAGTAATAAACTCAGCATCAACCTTCATCTCACTAAGTACAGAAAAACTGAAACATAACGAGAAATTCTTCAACAACACTTCAGAGAAATAGTTTCATATTATAAAACTGCCAAATCATTTACACGGATGCAGCTAAGGCGACGCGACGGAGGGAGTTGGATGCGCTTATCCCTTTAATACAAGATTTCAAATGTATAAACTCCCAGAAGATTGTTCTATCTTCACGGCCGAACTTATTGCAATACAGAAAGCCATTGAATATGCGGTCTCTCAAAGCTTTCGAAACCTACTTGTTGCTCCGATTCTTCGAGTTCAATTCAGGCTATTATGAATTGTACTCCAAAACCCAATCGTCAAAAACATCTCAGACTTAATGAATCAAAACCAGTCACCATCAAAAATAACTCTGATGTGGATACCTTCTCATACAGGAATTAAAGGTAACGAAAAGGTCGACAGATATGCAAAAGAAGCCATATACGAGGGACAACCTACAGAAGTCACGAGTACTTACGACCTTATCACTAATATAAAAACCAAATAAAACTGAAATGGGCTACTATATTCCACCAACGAAAATCGAAATTATCGTTCATTGAACGCTCTACTGTCAACCTTATCCCTTCATAAAACTAGAAGAAAGGAACTGGTAACGCTGAGAAGGCTTCGAATTGGTCATACATACATATTTCTCTCACTCATACTTACTGAAGAAAGAACCACCACCACAGTGCAGTTCATGTAACGTCCAACTTACGGTCAAGCATATTTTAACAGAATGTCCTTTTTATGAAAACCAAACCAAGGAAATCCTGTGTAGTTAGCTCAAAAATGGAAGATGCCCTTGACATCAATAGACCAGAGGCTTTCAACACAATTCTACTTTTCAACTCAATTTGTGTCAAAATTTAGTTATAAAATGTATTTATTATTTTTCTTTTTCCACACTGTAAATCTTATAAGTAACTTGTGAACCTTATTGTAGTTAAGAACCGTGATCCGAACTATAGTGTGCAATAAAGCATGCCGCAAATATGATATGAGAAAGGTAAAATAGAGGAAAAAATAAATATAAAACATTGGGCAAACTTCTCATTGGATTAAGTCTATAGAATCTCTAATCATAAAGCGCTATTAAAAGAAATCTACTAAATTGTGCCTTAGCGATACATGCCAATAGTCATGACCATGTAATAAACTATTCAGGCGTCAAACTTCTTTTCAAAGAACCCCATTATACAAAGAGACTTTTTCTAGAAATGTTGGCCATTACAAGTTCTGAAAATACAATGAACACAAAACAAGACACCAACAATCTCAATAATATACAGGGTCTTTCACGAGGAACCTCACCCATATTTATACGGGAAACTACTGAACGTATTTTCATGAAATTCAGCACTTATAAGTATTTCACGATGCTGATGAAATCTAAAATATTTTCAAGGCATGAGCACCTCCGGTTTTTCCGGAAATGACGTCAACTTCCGTTTTTCAAATTAGAACACCATTTTTTTATTGCAGAAACAGATTCCTTAGAAAATTTCAAGTTATTTTGATGTGACATTTTTCAGTTTTGGTTGAAAAATTCTCTCTGAGCGGAAAAATTCGAAAAAAAAATCGAAAATAGAGCTCCGCTGAAACAAGAATAACTTCGAGGTTTTTGAATGGAAAATTTTCATTTTTGGGAATTTTCAAGATGTAAGATTCATGTATCCACTTTAGAAATCGAAATCGCGTTTCATGATACAGGGGGTGAAAAATCGCTTTCAAAGTTAGGGATGACAAAATCGTGAAAAATCAATTTTTTCAATTAGAACCCCATTTTTTTATGGCAGATATTGAATCTACGTTGAAAATAATGTGAGTGTATGCATCACACCTTGCCCTAAAGTGGATATTTTCTGAGTTATTCACAAAAAACTGTTTTTCGTCTTGAATTTTCAGCTATTTCTTTTCCTTTCACGCCAAAAGATGAAATTTTCAGGAACTGTTTACTTAAACCATGTTTTAGATTTTACTACCGTAATATGCAAGAGAAAGAAGTTACAGGTGGTTCCTAAATAGATGGCGAATTTTGATTCGAATTTGTATTGGAAACCTCTTTATTTCAACTAATCGGCCATCGGTTTTCTCTCCAGTGATAAATAAATAATTCCTTATGAACCATATGCAAAAACTTACCATGTTATTTATCACTGGAGAGAACCGATGGCCGATTAGTTGAAATAAAGAGGTTTCTTATACAAATTCGAATCAAAATTCGCCATCTATTTAGGAACAACCTGTAACTTTTTTCTCTTGCATATTAGGGTAGTAAAATCTAAAACATGGTTTAAGTAACAGTTCCTGAAAATTTCTTCTTTTTGGCGTGAAAGGAAAAGAAATAGCTGAAAATTCAAGACGAAAAACAGTTTTTTTGTGAATAACTCAGAAAATATCCACTTTAGGGCAAGGGTGTTGATGGATACACTCACATTATTTTTCAACGTAGATTCAATATATGCCATAAAAAAATGGGGTTCTAATTTGAAAAAATTGATTTTTCACGATTTTGTCATCCCTAACTTTGAAAGCGATTTTTTCACCCCCTGTATCATGAAACGTGATTTCGATTCTTAAAGTGGATACTTCAATCTTACGTCTTGAAAATTCCAAAACTGAAAATTTTTCATCCAAAAACCCCGAAGTTATTCTTGTATCAGCGGAGCTCTATTTTCGATTTTTTTTTCGAATTTTTCCGCTCAGAGAGAATTTTTCAACCAAAACTGAAAAATGTTACATCAAAATAACTTGAAATTTTCTAAGGAATCTATTTCTGCAATAAAAAATGGTGTTCTAATATGAAAAACGGAAGTTGACGTCATTTCCGGAAAACCGGAGGTGCTCATGCCTTGAAAATATTTTAGATTTCATCAGCATCGTGAAATACTTATAAGTGCTGAATTTCATGAAAATACGTTCAGTAGTTTCCCGTATAAATATGGGTGAGGTTCCTCGTGAAAGACCCTGTATATTCATACTTAATTGAATTATCTAAAAATACACATGCACCATTTCGTGATTTGACAATACAAGATAGCATTAATGACTAATAGTTTTCAAATATGATTAGCAATTGAACTTTCATGAATACTCAACTGTAATTCCATATTTTTTATGTATTAGAGGCAACATTAAAATTTATATCTCAGTGAAAGTGAGATTACCAAAATTTTAATACTACTAGGATAAAATCACACAATATGTATGTATAATAATTTTGTCACTTTAGTTCTTTATAACAGTATATTTATTTGTAGATCCTTAAAAAAGGTAATAAAAATTACCGAAAGCTTGGGTAATATATAAGTGTATCACTAATCCTTCCACCCAGAAATCCTAATAAACTTTCAATTAATAAATAAAAACCGTTATATGTTTAATGTCATGAAATTGCGAAGCAGTTTAGTACAAATTCCGTAATAAAGATACCAATTTGAATGCTCCTTTCTCTGAATATCATTCAAACAAGCCAATGAAAACAGTTTTTCAAAGATATAATTATTATTATATTAATATAATAATATCAAGATCTACCTGAGCTGTTTTTGAATAATGGATCGAAATTTCTAACGGAAAACAATTTATTGAACTCCAAAAGTGGAGAAAAAAATTTCAAACGAAAACTATCAATTTGGACCATAATGTTCAAGAAACACAAACTACTTACTGGAAATATAGCGAATTGAAATAGTTATTTAATAAACTAGGTTATTGAAGACGGCGACTATTGGTCAAGATATTTTAATGCGTGAGCGGAGCGAACGCGTTAATAGTTCGAGACCATTAGTCGCTCGATTAATAACCGAGTTTATTACAAGATTTTTTCCGACGATCTCAACATGAATAGTGTATAAATTCTTGATTAAAATACATTCTCAATTCGCACAAGACATACATTTGAATTTCTATGTTTCTATGTTTCAGTAGAGTTTTGACATTTCTCGTAGTGCTTCTGAATACTTTGTGTACGGTTGCTATGAGGATTGCACATTAAAATGGGTCATTAATACTCAATTTCGTACACATTAAAAGCACCATTTATTTCGAGGTCGGAGGAAAACAATATTATATTTGAACGATTGGTTTGATAAATTTTATGGATACAGTCAATTATCAGAATACTAGAATCCCAATATTCCCAAAAAGCTTGCAATGAGGTGGTTGTTGGGAAGTTCTCATACTTATCACAATGAGAGGTTTATGAGAATATCCCATTGACATTTACAATGTAAGCAGTATGAGAACATTAGTCATTAGTGAAAGTGCTGTCTCTACGACTTCCGAAAATGTTAGTAATATTATAGAGTAAGATCCCAGAGCGATAAGAAACAACTTATTTTCACATAAATGAAACCTCATGTTCTCAGTAGTGTCTTATGTGCTCAGAATACCTGCGCGCTTGTGGAGCTTGCCGAGTGACACCTGGGCAGGTACCAGGTGTGAAAGGTAACTAAAATTAATAGTTACCTAACTTAAATTTTCGTAGCTGATTTTTAAATATATTTTGTAGAGTGTTATTATAAAGTTATACCATAAGCGTCAGACACTTTTCGTGGGCCAGTACTTTTGTCAGACGCTTTAAAGCTCTACAAAAAATAAATTAACTTAACTTATTTTTACATGTCTGACATTTAAATATGTTGTTCAGACAATTGTTACGAAGTTATATTCAATTAGTCAGACAAAATTGATTGACCAAACACCCCTAAACAGCAAAATTATTCTGCCGTAAGTATGAGCGCGAAAGCATTATAGGTGCGTTTCGGAGCGAGTTAGACGGTCTTACTAACTCAGTTTCCCCTCTCTCATTCGTGTAATTCTTCTGTGTATTGTGTATGTGTCCTTTGGGTACAACCTAATAGTACCTATACAGTATAGTTTTGATCTGTGAGACCACATGTTTTTGTTGTGTGATTTGTGAGTTATTTAAATTACTTATTAACGTGAAAATCATGGAAGAAACAGAACCAGCAAAATTAACGTGTACATTTTGTGAAAAATCTAGTGATAAATTAATATTATTTACCGAGATAACATTAAAAAATGTAAAATTATTTTACAACAGCGAGTGACACATAACCTAAAATTTAAAGACGTAGTTTTACCTGAAGATTTATATGATAAAGGTTATCATCGGGAATGCTATAAAAATTTTACTGCTGCTCTGTCCAAAAAATATTATTCTGAGATTCCAGAAAAAACTAAATCAGTAAAAATAAAAGTTCTCCGAGCATTGTTGACAAACCATTTGTTGCATCGACATCAATTTTACCTAGTACCTAGTACAAGTACTAATAGTGATCCATCCACAGCATCAAGACGTTTCGGCCGAACTCACTAATCATGCTATAAAAAACAATGCTAAGCAGTTGCGAAAATTTTGTTGAAACTTTTGATTTATTCATAAACCCATTTGACTCACAAGTGCCAAAAGATCTGTTAATTAATATTTCATCGGGTAAAGCTGCGTCGGAACCAGTAGAAAAATTTTTGCTTAACGTCGAAAAAATGGTGAAGCTAAACGTCAAACTTTTATTGCTGAGTGTGAAGTAAGTATTAGCAGATTCGAGAAAAGTATTCAGAAAACACATATGGAAAACTTTACACTGGATTACTCTAAAAAGAAAAAAAGCAAATTAGGTGGTAAAATACAAGAGATAAGAATGCAAAGAGATTTGTTTGGGCGTATTCTTGGGATATCTTTAGATTACAAAGTTGATAAAGAAAAAGTGTTGTCTTATCCAATTACTCCTATGCCATTATACATGTGTCATATTGATGGAGCCATTTGTCAATCCCAGAAATCGTCTGTGATGAAATCTTTAGAGAATGGAGTAGAGCACATTGCACCTGATCGAGTTGATATTTTATCAATAGATGGTTTCTTTTACTACATACTATGAAAAATGTCCCAAAAACATTCGGAGGTATCTCTAAAAAAATGCTCCTACTGGTAACACAGTTTGCAGCCACAAGATACGACGTTATTTTTGATCAATATCTATCTCCTTCGATCAAAGATTACGAAAGAGATTTTCGCCGAGAGTCGACTCAATTGGATTTTAACATTACTGGCCCCGATCAAGTTAGACCATCAGATTTTTGAAAGAATTAAAAAATATTAATTTTAAAGAAGCCCTCGTAGAGTTTTTTATTCAACACTGGGCATCTGATGAAATGGTACCATTCGTTGAGAATAAACACATACTTATTAACTTTAAGCAATGTCATTCCTACGTAATTGATGATAACAAAATTGTGTCAACTGTAAATGACAGTTTATCATGTCCAGAGCATGAAGAGGCAGACACAAAAATCGTCTTTCATATTTGTAATATTGACGTTCAGGCAAATTTTGTTGTAAGATGTTCTGATACCGATATAGCGATCATTATGTTAGGACATATGCATAATTTGAAAGACGATGGTTCCAATGTATGGTTAAACGCAGGCACCGCACAACCAAAGATATATTAATTTGACAAAAGTGTACGAGAACTTGGATCATCTTTGTGTCGAAATTTGCCAGGATTTCATGCATTAACCGTGTGACTATAATCCTGCCTTTTTTAAAAAAGGTAAACAAAGACCATTTAAAATATTAATGAAGAGACCTGAGTATCAGCAAGCTTTGATGCACGTTGGTGATCCTGAATTATTAACCGATGAGCACAACAAGAAGATATTTTCAAGACTATTCAAAAGTTCTATATCTATATCTATAAAGTTCCTGATATATACGATGTTACGCTTCCCGTCTCAGCTATTTTTAAATAATACACAGCGTATCTAATATAAATGAAGAATTTGTGATCGACTTTTCTGTTGATGGAATTAAATATATAAAATAGTGGCTGAGTGGTCCCGCACTTCAGTGGAGAGGGGGTAGGTTCTTTGGGAAAAATGTAAAAATGGGCGCCACGTGATTTAATTCCACTCAGTAGGATTAATAATAGTTATATTATCATTGAAATCACGAAAATGATATTTGAAAAGTTTAATTATCGGCAAACTAATAAAGTTGTCTTCTCCGTATATAGGCCTATACAGGCGCACAATTTATACACATAAATTATAATAGATGTTATGAATATATTATGTTCTCAGTACTCAAAAACGGTAATCTCAATTAAATAACTTTATACAAATTAAAAATATGAACCCAACGGTAAGGAAACTAGGATATATGGGGAAAAGGAATAATTAGGAGGAAAGGAGGTGTTAATATTATCAGCAGATAAAGTAAAATTTTGTCACCACTTCCTGGCGTTAGCGATACTGAATAAAAGAGTCCAATTCTGACCAAACGCAGCTTCAACTCTGGTTCTGTTGGGGTTGATATTCTCTCAGTATCCGGTAATGTAAAGTTTGCATACAGGAAGGTGAGCCAGGGGCAATTGTACTTATGGTTGAATAGTACTATTGGTGCTGGGGGTATTACAAGCACTCTAAAAAAAAGAAATACGACCATAATGAAAATGGCGTCCTATCGAAAACTACATTTGAAAAATGTATTGGTATTTACCTCTGTATGATGGAGAAGAGGGTAAAATCGGCTTCAGTGATCCCTGGGGATAATAATGCTGATGTATATCCGGGATGGTATGGATATGGACAATTTCCTTCTGATTTCAATGTCCAAAGTGGTAAGATTATGAAAAAGGCCAATTAATCCGTCTACTGACGTTGGAGATCTCAAATACGATACGAAATACGGTAATATTTGATGACATCCAAAATTCCAATGAAAATAATCCCATAAATGGAAAGAATTATCACTTTCTTGAATTTTCAATTTGGAAACGTAATATCGCCTTCATTCATTGAATTCACCATTAGAAGATGGAGGAAAAGGGACGTTTTTGTGCCGTTAATTTGAATCAATCAGAGCGCCGGAATGTATGGTTTCAGAATTGCCAATACATTTAAATACCCTAAACATCATTTGTCTCATTTTGATATTAGTAAATCGACATATCATCATCTCATTCACCCCAGATATAGCGAAGGAAAATATGTTATTGTTTGAGTGCGTCACCTGGAGCATAGGCGGAGAGGACGTTGGGGTTTCGAAATTGTTACGGTGCATGAAATGAACACGTAACAAATTTAACCGTAAAAATTTAAAAAACTTTGATGCAAGCAGCTTACCAACGTGTAAAACTGAGCTACTTCAACAATTTCTACGAGCTAATACATTTCTAGCATATGGAATTATGCTCATGAAAAACAACCAACCATTTTACTCCTGAACAAAATGGATGGAGGTTAGAGGAAAATCAGTTTCACTTTCATTGGTTTGATGGTGACCAATTACCAAGGGACGTTGGTGAATCTCTTCAACAATCAGGTACTATAATTAGAGTTCAAGATTAAAATTTATTTAACTAGTAATTTTATGTATTTTAATTCTTTTGATTATTTTTTGCAGAAGAAGATGTCAGCAATAACATAACTGATGACGATGAAGATAATGACTTAGTTGGACAGTATCGTGATCGGTTAAATGATGAAAAATTCAAATAATTGTTATGATGATTGCGATGATTAAACAATAAAATGAATGCTTATTTTTTATTAATTATGGGTAAATTTTTTTTTACAAAAATGATTTTGTAAAAAAAAATTTCAAATGATATTTTTAACACTGAAATAAAAATTTTTCTAAGAAAAAAATAGCTCTGAACAGATTAATCATACCAGAAATATTAAATGAATAATTTACTTTCATACTGACTAATTATTACGTTAATATTGAAATAGAGATGCAAAAATTTTATATCGGAAGCTGTACCGTAAGTATTTTTCATATATTTACTCTAAGACGCATGCGCATAATGCTTTCACGCTCATACTCACGGCAGAATAATTTTGCTGTTTAGGGGGTGTTTGGTCTATCAATTTTGTCTGACTAATTAAATATAACTTCGTAACAATTGTCTGAACAACATATTTAAATGTCAGACATGTAAAAATAAGTTAAGTTAATTATTTTTTGTAGAGCTTTAAAGCGTCTGACAAAAGTACTGGCCCACGAAAAGTGTCTGACGCTTATGGTATAACTTTATAATAACACTCTACAAAATATATTTAAAAATCAGCTATGAAATTTAAGTTAGGTAACTATTAATTTTAGTTACCTTTCACACCTGGTACCTGCCCAGGTGTCACTCGGCAAGCTCCACAAGCGCGCAGGTATTCTGAGCACATAAGACACTACTGAGAACATGAGGTTTCATTTATGTGAAAATAAGTTGTGTCTTATCGCTCTGGGATCTTGGACTATTAGGTAAAACAGCATTTCATCTGTTTTAAAAATGGAAATATTCAAGCAACACAAACTGTAACTACCTCTCACATTCATATGAAAAATTTTGATCAGATTATTGAATTTTTGAATGAAGTATTTGTATATCATTCAACATTCCAAGGTAGTTTTGAAAGATCAATAATTGAAAGATGATGTTGTTTGTGATTAATGTTACCATGACATTTTTTATTTATTATGATGTAACACAGATAATGTACGATTTGGGTTTAATCTAGAGATATCCAGCAGCTTAGTGAAGTAGTTCACTATAATGTCACGAGATGGCGTCTGCAAGTAGTCGAAAACCTAGTAATAGTCAAAGATCCGAACCTAGGTCGACCTTCACCGAGCTGATAATATAATAAAACTTATTTTATAATAAATTCAGTATATTAGAAAATATAATAAAAATTAGTTGTCAAAAAAAATCCTGGACAAAACATTTTTAATTATTTAAAAAAAAAATGATTTTTCATTAAATGTTGCAACATCAAAATAATAGGAAAATTTATACTGGACTTAAAGTATTAAACCGGCCAAAATACACGGAAACACCCGAACGCGGGAACCCGATCTAGTTTAATCATATGAATTCGACGTGATATTGGAGAAATAGGTTAATGATTAGTGAAATCAAGCCTTATATTTGTTTTAATAAAAATGAAGCAAGGACTATTCGAATCATACATGGAATTCTAGAGAATTCAAAGATGACGTTCCGAAAATAACGAAAGCGTTGTACCTGCATCACCACATTTGGCAGAAATATTCTTCAGGGCATTATTTTGAGATATCGAAAACAAAATTTGACTTGCGATGAGGTTCAGGGTTGAAATTTCAACCCTTAACATTCACGCCAGTTTTTCGAAGGGCAAGCGTTATCCTTGCATCACCAAATTTGGCAGAAATATACTTTAAGGCATTATTTTTGTAGATATCGAAAAAAATTTGACTTGCGATGGGGTTCAGGGGTTGCAATTTGGTACTGCAAGGATTATGCTTTCCTTTCGAAAAACGGGCGTGAAAATTAAGGGTGAAATTTCAACCCCTGAACCCCATCGCAAGTCAAATTCTGTTTTCGATATCTCAAAATAATGCCCTGAAGAATATTTCTGCCAAATTTGGTGATGCAGGTACAACGCTTTCGTTATTTTCGGAACGTCATCTTTGAATACACTAGAATTCAATATATAGAGCTTGAATCCGAATATTTCTTCCATCATTCATGAAGAAAGGCTTCATTTCAATTTTCCTAAAATCTTGATGTTGCAACATTCAATGAAAAATCATTTTTTAAAAAATAATTGAAATATTTTTGTCCAGGATTTTTTTTACAACCCATTTTTAATATATTGTCTAAATTACTAAATTTATTATAAAATAGGTGCTATTCTATTATCCGCTCGGTGAAGGTCGACCTAGGCTCGGATCTGCTACTATAAGACATCGAGAGGAAATATGTATGTTGATGATACCTGTAAAAGCGTTTGTTACGAGAGAAAAACAATCATACTGTGTCGAACGTGTAATATCAAATAACACCCTAGCTGTGTGTTGAAACTATACGAAACCTTTGTGAAATCGGAGGTGTGGATTTTGTTGTAAAAATATAACCTCGAGAAATCGTGAATTCAAAACCAAAAATAAAGAAACTGAAGAACAGAAAATGATGCTATTCAAAGTGAAAACATAATTGTATGCCGATCTATTGTGCAAATGAGTCGGACGTAGCTGTACTTGAAAAGGAAAAATGTGAGTCTATATATCCATAATTTTAATAGTTAAACAAAAAAGTATTGATTGATGAATTAATGGATTTTCAGAATTGAATTTAAATGATGAACCTTATAAAATGTTAATAATGACAAGATCTCTGCACTCAAGAATGTTAAAGGAATCAAAGAAACATAAGCAACATGGTCGGAAAGGTCGGAAAGGAACCAAAGAAACATAAGCAACATGGTCGGATAGTAAAGTCAGATGACATCTTCCGTAAAACAATATAACAAACTGCAAACCAAGAAACAGACACCGAACATAATTCTTATGAACAACCCTGATGGATATCAAGGGTAATTACAAGAATGTTGATCATATGGCATGGTTATAAAATATTAATATATGAGCAGTGTGAAAAAATACGAATGTCTATGCAAAGAAACTTTTCAGAACGTTCAATGTCCTCACATCATTTTATAAGAAAGGAAATTATGAAGCACGAAAGTAATAACAGAGAGAATTAATTTTTTTGAGTTGGTTTTGATATAAAAATACTGAAGGTGAAGTTGTTCGACATGAAGTATGATTGATCGAAGGCGTTATAGTAAGGAGATATAGACCCCCGTAGAAGAAGTAAACTAAAACTTTTGAAAGTACATTCTCTCTCCTACATTTGAAATAAAATCATAAAAAAAATTAAGAAAGCCCTGAGCAGGTGCTTTCGAACGCTCGTTCATTGGTGGAGCAATGAAGCTATTACCTCAAAATTTTGTTTAGGATTTGAAATTGATACTGAATATATAAATGCTAAATTTCAGCATGATTGGAATAATATTTTGGAAATTATTCAAAACCTGAAATATGTGAAAACCTGTCAATTAAAAAAATGTGATTCTATGGTTCTGATGATGCGATTCTCTTGAAATTCTGCATGGATATTCAGTATATCAATCTCCATTAACAAAAGGAAATTTCACTCGAATTTGATATCTTGTTATGAAAATATGAAGTTTCTTCTTTTCAATATTCCAATGAATTTTCTATGCTTCTGTTAACACTATGGCCACAAAATTGCATGCGGTTTATAATGAGCATTTTGCATGTGGCACCCAAATTTCATTCCGATTGGGTTCGTCTCGTCTGAGATATTGAGGATCAAAAATTTTGAATGGCCATATTTTATGGAACACCTAAAAAAATTGAAATGCAGGTTGATAATTTGAAAGCTTGCCAGTCCAATTATTTCAGGACGAGGATAATGATGAATGCCGGAATAGGACAATTTCCATTTCTATTTATTTTAAGCAGAATTGAAAGCTGAAATCTCCTCATCCCCTAGTGTAATTAAATATAGTGTATTAAATTATTAATACGGAATAGGGGGTGAGATTTACCTCAATTGAAAGATCACTTGTTCCTTCACATTTTCTTTATGTCCACGAAGCCTTGCCCTCCTTGAGTTCTTGGAATCGTTGTTCTTTCAACACAGCATTTAGGATGATGTTTGTTGGCCTTCGTACACAGTGTTCTCATTTTCCGTTGGAGATGATCGAGATCTGTATTACTCCACTTTACGATTCCGAAAGAGAAGTTGAAAACTGAGCAAGCGTAGGTGTTACCAGCTCTTGTGAGATTTCTCGTTCAGTTTCGTTTCGTTTCGTTTTATTATTATTATTATAAACAGAATAAGAGAGAAGGCATTGCCTAGTTACCTTATGTTCTCGTATAGGGTGATACAATATCAACGAAAAACAAGAAAGTCTGAAATGTATCTAATCCAGATCTGATTTATTCAATTTCAGTAAATTGAAAGATGGCAATCATAAAGGGTTTTTTTTTAGTATCATCGTTTATTAGCAATCAAAAAATATACATTTCTATAGGCTAATATGCTGTCTATAAGTACATTATGAACTTAAATAACTTTACGAGGTCTCCTCCATTGAGAGTACCCCTTTAGTCACCCTATCAGGTCTACTGGCCAGCTTCTTTTGAGTCTTCTGTTGTCCAGCCGTTGAGTTAGTGGATGGAGTATGTTGTTTACATGTGCCTGTATTTTGTTATGATGTTTTTCACTTCTCTCCTTAATGACATCCTTAACATAAGGTATCTTCAGATTTCATGAAGCGTTACATACCATGGGGCATTGGTTATTGTTCTCAAAATTTTTGACTGGCTTCTCTGAATAATAGACACATTAGATTTACTTGCACACCCCCACAGCTCAATTCCATACGTCCATATAGGCTTTATAATTGACTTATATAGAAGAATTTTGTTTTCTATTGATAGCTTTGACTTCCTACCTATAAGCCAATTGAGTTCTTTCATTTTAAGTTCTATTTGTTTTCTTTTTTAACAATATGCTCCTTCCATGTTAACCTATTGTTCAGATGTATTCCCAGATATTTGGTCGTTGAGAAATTTGGTATTTGGATTGTATTCATATATATGGGGGACATTGCTCTCTTCGAAGGGTGAAGTTGACCTGAACTGACTTCGTTTCATTGATCTTAATTCTCCATTTAGAAAGCCAATCTTCTATTCGATGAAGGTGGCTCTGCAACATATTAGATGCCTCTTCATGATCTTCGTGAATTGCAAGAATTGCAGTATCATCTGCGAATGTTCCCATTATTGTATCCTCACTTACAGGAAGATCTGCTGTGTTAAGTAAATATAACAAGGGCCCAAGAACGCTTCCTTGGGGAACTCCAGATTGGCTTGGATAGCTGTTAGATATTTTATCGTTTATTCGCACCGTGAATGTCCTTTTATTGAGATAAGATTTCATCAGCATGTAATACTTTATTGGCAGATATTTTTTGATTTTGTATAGAAGGCCAGGATACCAGACTCTATCGAATGCTTGACTCACTAGGAAGACAGATGTGCAGTATTTCTTGAGTTCAAGGGCTTTATTTATTTCGTGACACAGTCTGTGAGTTTGCTGTGTAGTGGAGTGGTTTGTTCTGAATCCGAATTGATGCTGGGGTATACAATCATCTAGGCTGATATCAGACTTAATTCTCGAAACGAAGAGCTTTTCAAGAAATTTTGACGGAATTGGCAAGAGACTAATTGGTCGATATGAGTTAACAAATTTTGGATCTTTACCTGGCTTCAAAATGAGAATTATCTCAGATATTTTCAGGTGTTCTGGCCAATAGTCTTGTCTCAATACAGCATTAAATATATATGTCATCATCAGTACTCCTTTTTTTGGCATTTCTTTGATCATTTTTGGTGTTATTCTGTCTACTCCAGGAGCTTTTCGTATGTTCAAGTATTCTATTTCTTTCTGGACTTCTCTTATGGTGAATTTATTGATAGGCGTCGTGTTGGAAGGAATATCTGATAGTTCTCGTTCGATTTCGTTGTCAACTGCATCATCATTAGGTGAGAATACCTGAGCTAGGTGTTGAGCAAATGTTTCTGCTTTTTCTTCATCAGTTCTTGCCCACTGAAGAGTTGATCCATTCAAATTTTGCAACGGTGGTATATGTATTATTGGTTTTCTCGAACTTTTGATTGGCTTCCACACTGAATTATCATATCTATTGAGTCCTGAAACGTAGTTATTGAATGACAATTCTTTGTGTTCTCTTATTCTGGACTTCAACTGATTTGCTATTTTATTTAGAACTTGCTTGTCCGAAGGAGAATGCGTCTGGTGCCATATCTTTCTTGCTCTTCTTTTCTGTGCTAGAATTTTTTTTATTTCTTCTGGAATGTTATAGGTTCTACTAGGTTTTTCAGATGTAGGGGTGCTTTCTTTAGCAGAATCTTTAAGGATATTAACAAAAGTTGTTAGTGCTTCATCTATTTCGTTCGGGCTTTTGAGACTAATACCTAGGTTTATACGTTCTTCGATTAAATTTCTGTATCTATCCCAGTCTGTATTTTCATTATGCAATTTTGGTATCGGTTTTTTGTGAATGACAGATGTACTTATGGTGGCTATTATGGGGGAGTGATCTGAAGACAGATCATAGCTCGGGATAATATCCATGTAAGTGTTAGATATACCATTCGCTATGAAGAAATCTAGCAGATCAGGGGTTTTGTTTGGATCTGTAGGCCAGTATGTAGCACTTCCAGTGGACAGGATCAGGTAGTTTTTTTCATGTATGAGATTTGCTAATTCTCTACCTTTCGTTGTTATCAGTCGTGAACCAAAAAGAGTATGCTTGCTGTTGTAATCACCTCCTGCGACAAATTTAGGGCCCAGAGTTTGGAAAAAATCTTCGAAATTTTCTTTTTTGATATTATGCCGGGGCGGGCAGTATACTGCAGCAACAGTCAGATCATACTTAAGTGCTTGAACTTTTATAACAGTGGCTTGTAAATGGTCGCATTCATACTTTGGTAGTTCTGTATGGTTAATGGTATTCTTGATTATTATTGCAGTACCAGCATGTGCAGTATTGTCCGGATGATTTTTACAGTATGTAGTGTAATTTCCTATATTAAAATAAGATTTTTGGGTAAAATGTGTTTCACTAATGAGGAGGAGGTCTATGCAGTTCTGATGTAAGAAATATTCAATTTCATTTTTGTGCTGCAGAAGGCCATTGGCATTCCACTGAGCTATTTTTAGAAATTTAGTGTATTTTACTGATGACAGTAGTTAGCATGTTTAATATCATGCTATTTTGTTGTATTAATTGTTGGAACATGTTTTTGAATTCGTCTAGAAATCTGTTCATAATGTTACTCATATCATTTGATGCCTCTTTATCTGCGTTCCCTGTCACCTCAGCATAGCTTCTGAATTGTTGTTGGCGTGGATATGGAATATTTGTACGTTCTGTGCCAATTGTTGGATTCTTGACTTGATGTTGAATCTGCATTGAATTTTCAGTGTTTATCTCTATATGTTTGTTTTTTGTATATTTAATCTGTTGTTGGCATTATTTTTCTTGATAAGGCTATGGTAGAATTCACATCCTTTATAATTTGCTGGGTGGGCCCCTTCACATAACGCACATTTAGCTGGACTGTCTTTATTTTTTTTGCAAACTATGGTATCATGATATCCCCCACACTTAACACAAACATATGGTCTGTAACAATATGATTTAGAATGTCCATATTGTTGACACCTTGTGCATTGAGTGATTCCCTTGGGTTTTCTGTGGGTTCAATTTCAATTGCTCTATGTTGCAGGTATTTAATTTTATAGATATCTCTATTATTGTTGGACGGTTCTAAATCTACAAAAAACATATTGAGAGGTTCTTTTGTCACCCTTTTTATGCAATTTAGGATATTCCTAACTTGATGTCCATTTTTGGCCAGTTCTTGTTTAATTTCTTCTGTATCGGTGGTGTGATGAATATGCTTAATAACAACCCTATATGCTCGGTCTTCTTTTGGCTGATATGTATGGTGTACAACATTGTTTTCTCTCATGTACCTTATTAGTTTTCTGTAAGTTTCAGACAATTCGCAATTGATTTTTATAGTATTGTCCGCCAGGCATTTTGTAATGTAATTCTCATCCTCTGTAACGGTTCTCAAATTTCTCACCATTTCTGCATAATTGATTACACCATAAACAAATATTGGTGGAGGTTTGGGTATTTTTTGGTGTTTTCAGCACTCACATTTGTCATTTCATTCTCATCATTTTGCAATACATTGTATCTGTTGCTTATTGTAACAGGAACTGAGGTATTTACACTAATTTTTCTCTTCTTAGTCGCTTTGGTCCATACTGTTGTCTGCCATGCATTATTTGTTTCCTTATTTCCTGGATATCCTGCAAATTCTTCATCACTTGTAGAATCCAATCTACAATAGCTGGTATTTGCAATTGTGGGTATATCCTGCATTGAGTCTTTCATTGGGACGTCCTGTATATTATTCTGATTTACCAGATTTCTATTATTATCCGGCACATTATCAGAACCAGGTGTTGGATTCATGTTTACTTTGACTGTTTTAGCCCTTATCTGTTTCCTGTGTCATCTGGTGTTGATATGAGAACAAGTTTTTTGTTCTATTTTCTTGATTTAAGTTCCTTTTAAATATATAAATTGGAATCTAATTCGGGAAGAATTCCCGGTTAGCGGAGATTTTGAAGTTTTTTTTCACTCCACTGATCACTAGATATTTCACTATCCAGAGAAACTATTTTCATGAAATAATTTTCACGTTTATAGCTGTAAAAATACTAAATTTGATGAGCATTTTCAACTTTCAGATTTCAAATAATTCGGTTGCATAGTTTAAGAGTTATTGAACTTTAAAATTTTACTCATGAGGTAATGTTTTTTGATTACCCTGTATGACCGTGCCAAGCAGAAATTTTGAGTTTTTCTCATTATTTGGTTCTTTGTGGTTACGAAAATGAAATGAAAACATGTTCACGTACAGAGTGTTCCAATATTCATGAAAATAGGGAAATACCTAGATTTTGTAAGTCCGGATCTGATTGAATTTGTGAAACATTGTGAGATTGCAATCGTAAAGGGTGACAAAACTTCCAAATTTGAAATCATTCGGTCGAAAAGTTATTGAACTTTGAAATTTCAACTCTATATCCCAAACTAGGGCCCTTGAACGATTGAAATCTCTTGATGCGAGTCCTCATTGATTTACTTGATTCATGGTATCCGTTTGTCGCATTCTTCCCGAGACACCTGTATATGGAGGCACTTTTATTGCTTCAATTATGATGGGAGGAAGAGATATCGACGAGATTCTATAAAGTGTGCGAAAGGTACTGAAAAACATAACGAATTGGATTTAAACTACTAAATTGGAAAAAAAAACTTAAAACAAAACACAACACATGTTCCTTTCATATTCGGTACCAGTGGCGCAATCTATCAAGTTTCTTCGAGGCGCAATCTATCAAATTTCTTCGAGTCCTCGTTTCTACATAGATAGGTTTGTGAACCTTACATCTCATGATTTTTCAACAGCAGAGACGAACATACTCTAGAAGGTACTAGATTTCTCATTTTCACCCAGTAAACTGTCCATAGTATGGTCTCTTTTCTGTGATGCAGAACTTGCACTCAGGAGAATTAGATACGAAAATTCTACTTTTATTAAGAGTGTAGTGTACCACTCAGTCGAGAAATTTAAGAGGAAGGATCATTACACTCACCCTTCATTAATGTTATTAGTAATTTAAAAATTAAAATGAGGGTAAATGGCATTTTCTTAACAAAGGCTGATAAAAGTCACTTTCTGGTTGCTATTGATCGTTCTGTTTACGTGTATAAAGTGCTCACTTTTCTGAGTGAAAATGGCATCACTGAATCCACAGGCTCATTGAAACAGCATTATAATTCGTTCAAAATAACTTTCAAAAATTTTACCCCAATTTTGAAGGATAACTGTAAAATTCTGTTGTCCATGAATTACCACGTCCCGAGACTTTACGGTTTGCCAAAGTTGCATAAAACTGATGTTCCTATCAGGCCGGTCGTCTCGTATATTGGGAGCATTTCTCATAAATTAGCTAAGTTTCTTTCAGATTTTTTGGTGAGGAATGTTGATTATTTATCTCCCTATTCAGTTAAAAATAGCAACGATTTGGTCGATAGGATCAGTAGAGTTTCACTCGACGAGAATTGCAGGTTGGTTTGGTTCGACGTTCAGAATTTGTTCACTAATATCCCAGTTTTGCAGACGCTTAACATACTAAAGTATTTATACTTCTTTCTTCGTCTCTTAGTGACGAAATATGTGAGTCACTATTTTCACTTATTAAATTATTTGTTGACCAGAACTATTTTTCTTCGAGAATAAAATTTATATACAAAAGGAAGGCCTTCCAATAGGAAACCCCCTCCCACCACTTTTAGCTAAATTTTTCATGAAGTTTTTTGAGTCAACTTCATTGTTCGGATCGAATAATTCATATTCAAGTAAAATAAAATTTTACAAAAGATATGTTGACGATGTAGTGTCGGTCTGGATTGGTGAAGATGATGAGGTGTCTTCTTTTTTGTCGTGGCTAAATTGTCGGCATGACAACATAAAGTTCACTATTGAGGTTGAGAGGAATTCGGTATTGAAATTGATCAGATCAGAAGACAGGTTTAAATTTGATATTTTCAGAAAATCTACTTAGAATGATCATGTGCTTCCGCAGGATTCTTTCCATCATTTCTCATGTAAATAAGCATCTTTTCATTTCCTTTTCCATCGGTTATTCAGCGTGCCTCTGTCACCAGTGAATTATACTAAAGAACTACTAAATATTAAACAGATAGTAATGAACAATGGCTATACCGTTAGTTTTATGGACAGGTTTTTGAATAGATTCTTCCAGAAATAGTAGTAGAACAACTGAGAGCTAGTGCATTCATTACTGATGCTTCCATTGCATGAGATGTCGTTTCACCTGTGGCAACAATTGATCATACTAACACACCCGATAGGACTGATACCACCCTCTTCATTCCAATTACGTACTGTGGAAATATTACCCACTCGATCGTGAATACCTATAATGAATTGATAATGTGACTTTTTCTTTTAAAAGCGCCAACACTTTGCGATATCACTTAGTGAGGAATAAAGATAAACTAAATTCGCTTGATTGTGCTGGGGTTTATATCTTGGAATGTGGTTCGAATTATTGCAGCTCTGTTCATGTGGGTAGAACGGGTAGAGCTCTCTCCACTAGAAAAAGTGAGCATTTACGGAGTAGAGATAATTTTTCTAATGATAGCTCAGCATTTGGAGTGCATCTGAGAGCCACGGGTCACCAATTCGATAGATCCATAAATTCGAAAATCTTACAGCGTTGCGATTTTGGTGTTGAAGAGATAATTTTGGAGGGTATGTTTATTGATAAATATTCAAGAAATTCTGATATTGAGTTATTAAACAGGACTAGTTTGGAGCAAACAGTTGATTCTGTATTGTTTATCTCGTTTGAGTGTTTTATTCGATTTGTTCGTTATAGTTTGCTTTGTGTTAAAATACTCTCGTTCGTCTTCTATCAGCTAGATGGCAATATTGTTTTCATCGATTCGTTTGTTGTAGTTAACTTTGTCTTCTGTAATATTGTTTATGTTCTTTCAATTGGATGGCAGTAGTGGTTTATGAATAGAACACGTATGAGATCATAATTCATTTTTTATTTTGATTGAATTTGTTCTGATTCTTCGATCGATCTACGACATTGCCCATTTTTTTTTAAACTTAATGTTTTATGTTTGAGGGCCACCCCTTGAAGTAATTTGAAAGAACTATTCTTTAGATCATTGGCTTGACTTCAAATGACTTTCGGTGAATTGTTTATAAAGATTTTTATGTAACTCTTCTAATGACATTATACCTTTCTCAATTAACTTCATTATTGCGGTTTGTCACACCCGCTATTCTCAGTTATGTCTTTTTTATATTAATAATTCCCCCCTTCTTTTAAACCGTTTCATATTGTTGACCTTTCACTCTTTTATATTTTGTTAATAACCTTCATACTTTAATTGTTATTTTTTATTAGTTTCGACTTAAGTCATTTTTTATTAGTTGGTTTTCGCTCCTATCTTATATATTGTGTTGGTTGTTTTCGCTTGATTCTGTACTTTGTCTTTCATTGTGCAGCGGTTTTGCGTTTTTTTCATGGATTTTTTGTAGCTTTCAGCTTTACTTATGTGATTCATACTCCTGACGATAAGCTGAATTAGCTCTAAACATATAGAGTGAACATTAAAATCGCACAAGTAATAGTGTTTTCAATTCATACCAGGGATCGCCCAGATATTAGGACATTCAATTCTAAATGTAAAGGTGTTTTTATTGCTTATAAAATACTGCCTTTGTACAGTTTATACATATATGAATGTATATCATCAATAATCATAATGATTTTGAAACTCTTGTATTGAAACATGAATATAATACTAGAGGCAAGAACTATTTAAGTCCTGAAAAAACAAATCTCACATATACACCGAAAAAAGTTGCTTATTTCATTCTAACAATCTGGAATTACCTCAAAGTTCAAAAAATAGGCATATTGTGAAACAAAAGAAACCCTCAAAAATTTTTTACTCAAAAAACCTATAGTATTAAAGAGTTCATGAACGATGGAGATTTGAATGGACTTTAAAGTGATTATTTAACTGAGTAGATCATAGATTTTATGTTTTTATCTGTGAATTTCTGTAAGGATGAAATGGATCAAATGAAGTATTATCTATCTATCTACACTAGGGCAACTTGAGGGATCAATAAAGATTAATATAATCGACTTGAGCCTATTAGCGTAGAAGGGTGTAAGTTCTCATACCCCCAAGCGACCGTCTACCACATTCCCTGCTAAGGGAAACATTCACTTATCCCGGATAGCAAGTATAAGGGGAATTGAGCTCTTCGTTGCTCGGTCCTGGATTTATCGGTTGATGTCTTGGTAGTCGATCTTGCAAAATTTCCCTGCGTGGTTGTTTCTGGTGTCCATCGTGACCTACAAACTTCCTTACCGTTCTAACAGTGCCGAGAAGTACTGCTTTTTACATCACTTTGTGAAGGTTTTTCATCCGAACCTAGCTCCTTGAGGTTGGATTTGAGACTTTCAGGAATAATTTCTGTGGTTGATATCAAAATAGGAATAGTTCTGACACTGCACATTTCCCCCTGCCTTTTGGTCTGAAGTTCTACATCTCGATTTTTGCCAATTTTTCAGAGTATTTCGGACATAGATTATTATTGTTTGAGATGGCCACGTCGATAAGGACTGCTGTCTTCTCCCTTTTCTTCACTAGATTTATATCTGGTTTATTATAAGCAACTATTAGGTTTGTTATTACTGTGCAGTCTCAGTATAGCTTGCAATGATCCTTCTCCAGTATTACTTGTACAGGCTGATATTTAAAGTATGGGATTATTTCAGACTGCAGAGTCTTCAGCTTTATGACCTATATTGATGAAGTATTTTATGAACTGCATCGTGCCGACTTTTATATTCTGTTCCAGAAAACAATTGCAGCCTCCTGTGATATGTTGGATTGTTTCTGATGTTTTGCACCCGTAACGGCATCTATCCTCGGTGAGGCTGCTATCCTTTATGATGTATTTCTGATATTTTTCAATTTGCACTACTTGATTTGGAACGGCAAAGAAGAAACCCTTTCAGGAATTATCTTCCAGAAGTCATCCAGTAGTTCGACGCAGGAATGACGATATGTTCCTGGGTGACCTCGTTCAGGTGTCTTCCATGTAGGAATGTGTACATGTTCCTGGGTGTCCTCGTTGAGATGTCTTCCATGTAGGGGTGTTTTTTCTCCATCTGGATATATTTATCACCTCCTGTATCTGTGGTTATTCTGGGAGAGTATTCGCTCAGCCGTGGAGATGTTGAATCATATGCTTCTCACAGTATCTTATGAAAGTCTGATGTGTTCGACTTGTCTATGAAGTATCTTCTCAGATTTTCATCTGTTCAGTCGCCATTTGTCTAATGTCCACAAATCCTTGCCCGCCTTGAAATCTAGGAATCGTTGTTCTTTCGATACAACATTCAGGATGGTACTTGTTGGATTTTGTACAGAGTATTCTGATCTTTAGTTGGAGACCATCGCAATCTGTATCACTCCACTTCACTATTTCGAAAGAGTAGGTAAGAACTGACTAGGCGTAGGTGTTACCAGCTTTTGTGAGATTTCCACTGTTCAATTTTGTTTTCAGAATGCATTCTTCTAACGAAATCTCATCCTTCATCATACGTTGCTCTATTATTTGACATTGTTTCATTCTTAAATATTTATATAGATCCCCTGCTATCATTGCCTTTATTTCCTCTCCGTTGAGCAAAACGATATGTATCTTTTGTATTTCACCCCCTGTTATATTTAGGGAACGACATTTGTTCAGTCAGAACTCCATACTGACATCTTCGAAAAACTCCTCCACTGGTAGTAGTAGACCCTCCAGTTGTTGTCTGTTCGCTGCCAGTAGTTTAATACAATCGACTTACAATGAATGGTTCATTGAGAATTTGCGTGTATTGGTTTTTTGTTGAATTCCTTTCCAGAGGATTTGAAAATACTCGATAGCGGATTCATTGCCATGCAAAATCACAGATACTCAGAGTGTCTTCCTGAAAGATTCCTCTCTTGACGGGCGCTGTACGTGTTTTATGTTATAGCGTTTGTTCCGCTGATTTCGATGTTAGTGCGCGTAGTGTACATTGCGATTTTGAGAAAGCTTATTATTCTCGGATCAACTTCATAGGTCTCTTATAGTCTTGTGAGCCATTCATGCCGCATGCAGTCGAAGGTTTTTTTGTAGTCCAATTCAATCAATTGTTCTTTCAACCATATTGCACCTTCAGAGTATCCTTCCTTTTCGGGTGCAATTATTCCATCTCGTTCAAAGTGTATATTCGGCGAGTAATGCAAAATGTTATGAGCTTACACATAGTTAGAAGGCAAGTTACTGGTCTATACGTTATTGGGTCTTCTGTACTTCGTCGAGATTTTTCGGTAGTAAACTAGGCATGTGGTGACTTACAGTTGTGCATCTCCTTCAGCATGTCCGACAGCTCACGTTATGTACTGACTGTCAGAGGTATTTGTTCAGTGTTTTTGGCTTTATTCTTCATGTTTGATCTATTTTGAATTTTGTTGGAAGTGCCAGGTGTTGAGAGTTTTTCGGTCCAGAATTTTTCTATATCGTCCTTAGGTGGATAGGTGTTCGAAGAGTTTTGCTGTTTTCCGTTGAAATGCCTATAATTTTTTTTCCCAAATCAGATGTTATCTTGTTTTCTCTTGTTACTTTCTGTTGCGGTAACTCTGAATTTGGAGCGAGAAATGGACTTTATTTATAATGAGAATGAATTAATGATATTGGTGATCAAAAATAAGAAAAAAAAAAAAGGTGCACTAGAAAACTCACCGGGAGGCCTTCTTCCACACACTTGAGAGTTCTCGTGTTGGTGGGAATTTTCCTGCAGCGTTCTATCACGTTCTATCACCAAAAGTCTTTTCTTCGTCAAAATAAGACGAGATGAAAATAGGCTTTTCGAAATAAGTCGATATTCACAAGCGAAATTAGCGTTTTATGCGTTTTCCGCAATATTCCATAAATTTTCTAACTAACTGATTGATTGAAAAATCACACTCACAGTGTATTCACTTGACATATTGAATATGCCTTGTAACTGGCGATCTTCGGAGTAGTTTAGTGCACATGACATGAATATTTGAAAATTATTTAAAATCAAACTATATTTGAAGTTACGGCAACACTTTTTTTATATCTTCTCAATCTTTCGGAGTAGACACTGAGTTCTTGTTTCAGTGTGTCGATGCATTGCTTGACTGTTGTATTTTCTCCTTCATAGTTGGGGTGCTTGCAGTTTCGATAAATTTTATTGATTTCACCAACGATATCAGTTTGGTTTTTCCAATGCCATTTTTGTATTATGTCAGCCTTCTTATGTCTTGCCGACAGCGTTGAACTTTTGCCTTCAGCCTTCTTTGCCAGTGAGGGAAACGAGGTTGTTTATTGGGTTCAATTGTGTGTTGCCTTGGTTTTGTTTTCATACCTAGCACTTCCACAACGAGGGATAAGGTTGATTGTTTCTAGTCGCGTTGCCATTGTAAGATATTTTGTTGAGATTTCATCATTCTTTATCTTCACAATAATCGAAAGTTTTTTGGATCCTCGGTAAGGTTGGTTTAGAAAGTGGATCATTGCCGTCATATTCGCTGAAGAATATGCACATTCTCTTGTTCTCTTCTTGAGGTTTGACTTACATTCTCTCCCACAGTGTAACTCTGACGGAGTGAAGGTAGTTTAGTAGTGCTTCCTTCCTGTGTTACTTTATCCGAGAAGGTCTCGCCTTGGCTGTGTATGTGAGGTATGGGAGTTCTAGTCTTTTGTTCTTATTATTATTATCTCAATCTGAATTCTCTACTTAAGTACCAGTATTTCTTGCCAGTCACACAAATCATGTCACGCACAGGCTTATCCGATATCACCGGAAAAGTTCTTTAATTTTGATAGTCCGGTTTTTTGTCGATCCGAGAAAAATTTAAGTAGGGTAGTTGTGAAGGGTGACAAAATATGAAAATTTGAAGTAATTATACCAGTTAGTTCCAGATTTATTGAAAATAATGTTTATTGATCAACCCATAGAAAGGTACCAAGCAAATATGGAAACTTTTTATAATGAATTGATACTTTGTGGTCACGATAAGAAAAAAAATCATTTGATTTCAAAAATTTTCAAATATGACACCTAGTGCAAAGTGGCAAAACTTCAAAATTTGAAATCATTCAGTCAATTATGATAATTCAAAAGTTACTGAATTGAGCAATTTTTCTTATACGGTAAACATGACCCTTTATATAACAAACGAAGGAAATCAGGCGATTATAACCTCTTTATACGAGTCCAGCCCAATGACATTTATATATTTTATACTGATTGAATGAACAAAGAAGTAATTTTCATCGAAGTCCTCTAAATGTGAACAACAATTGAACTCAATGAATATATAAACATATTAAGTAACTCACCACCCAGAACCATCACTAAAACTCTTCCACACAATAGAAGAAGGAAAACCATAGCCTTGTGTTCTACTTCTCTTTTCATACCGGTATCACGTTTGGCGGCTATAATGAACGTAATAATTACCGAATGCCATTAAGAAACTAAAATATGCAGAAATACTGATGTGTGAGGTACTCCATTAAGACATTACCAAACGCCAATGAAAGAGTTTTCACCATATTTTGAGAAGAAAAATGCATACAGTCACCAGCAAGATGATCGATCCACTCAAAAAATCGATGAAGTTTGTTCATTCATAAGTAGTATAACAAAGAGAGTTGTAGCTCAATATTTGAACATAACCTCACAATTGAGAACATGCATTCGCGCTTTGTAACGCGGCTTCGCGATCCAGGTGAGCGCTTATCGGGCCCCCAGAGTGTGCACAGAAGGTGTCTCTGGAAGCCCCGTTCGTATTCATAGATTTGGGCCCCTTTTAGAGCATATCTAACCTAACAATTATTGAAATAATTGTGGTGTGTATAGAAGTTGTCTCAGGAAGCCCCCTTCGGATTCCTAGATTTGGGCCCCTTAAACAACGTGTATTATTAAAAGACTAAGGTCAACCGTAATTAGGAATATATCAATGAGGCAGTTACATGTAATGTATGCAATTTCCTGTACCAACGAGATCAATTATCAATTAGATAGTTGCATAGCACATTCCGCATAATTGAATATTATTATTGCGCTGCATAAAAATGTAATATGATTTATAAGGAAGGATTTTTCGAAGCAGCGATCAGTCGTATAGTCTCATACCTATTGAATCCCCCTGTTCTTGTGTCGTGCTCTTCTGCATTTTCGGTAAGTAAAATAAAATTCTTCAAGTATGAATTAGATTATTACTATTATTCTTCTTTTGATAATAGATCAAAATGGATTTAGAAAAATTAAATGCTGCTTGTTCGTTTGTAGCCAAAACTACAATTAAATTGCATGAACTGCCGGTAGGGGAGAAATAATTGATCCTGAAGGCAGAAATAATCAAAACAAGATTTGGCGAGACCATACTAGTAGAGTTTGAGAAGCATCGAATTTTCCTACCAAAAAGATCAACCAGCGTATTGAAGGAAAACATAGAGCAGCTGAACAAGGGAACAGTATACATTGAGTTCACGGGATTGGTGGAAATAGGATCTAAGAACCCGGTCAGCAATTTTAAATTCTCTCAGTAGTGATCATGGAGGTAAATAATGATTCAATATCAGTTTTCCATAGAGCATTCAAATATTTAGAAAAAAACAAATTAACTGAAGATAAAAAAAGATGGATAAATCATATATATATATATATATAACCCTTTATACCCCCTTTATATATATATATTGATATGATCCAATTTTATAATTTTTAAGAGTTTGATTAATGTAAGTAGGCAGGATAAAAAATTGAGATTAATGTTACTATGGAAAAGGTTTGTCAGTTAGAAATAAATAAAATTGTGAAAAGTCACGAAATTTTTCTTTCTAGAATCCACCCTGAAAAAGAGTCAAATAATTCATTACAAATTAATATAAGAAATAGTATGAATCGTGTAGTTTCTCATACTAATTAAAATTCATATAAATCGAAATAGAATTACATGATTTCATAACAAATGCGCCCAACGTAGAGGCTGGATTTCTAGAAATGGAGAATAATAAATTGGAAATGTTATTTGAGAAATAGAAAGAATGGAGAAGGTTCGAAAGAATGGAAAGGAAATGGATAGAATGGAAAAAATGGAAAAAGGAAAATGGAAGAAACTTTAGAAGAATGGAAATGAAAATGGAGAAAGCGAAGAAAGAATGGATGAAATATTCGAAAGAATAGAGGTGAAAATAAAATAATTCAAGAAAGATGTTCCAAAGAATGGAAATATAACTCAAGAGAGTTGTTTTGAAAAATTACAGAAAAGATAGAAAGCGAAATACAAAATAATTCTGAGGGGAACAAACTTGCAGATGAAAAACCTAATAAAATGAAAACAGGAAAGTCCCGAACCAGAAAGTAATAAAATTGACGACAGTATAGTTGATCCAGATTGCAGTGTGGTTTTAATTGAACAGCCTGTTCCTATAATGGTATTATCTGATGGAGAAGAGGAAGAATACTTGAAGCTTCAGGAATTTTTGAAGACCTAGAATTATTAATGAAATTTATGATACACCTAGAAAGAATCACAAAGAATCATTCATCTCACAATCAACAGCATTCCAAATTTATGATGAAAATTTTGATGGGAATTTCAACCCAATGAGGGGAATTTCTTATATGAAAATAGGAATATCAAATAGAAGAAAAAAAAATTTCAAAGATTAATATTATATGAAGACTCGCCAGGAATATAAGTAGGATATTATTAAAATAAGAAATTTATTTCCATTTTTTCAAATTATATTCAAAATTTAACAAAATGCAAACAAATTTGAGGGGATTTGATATGGTTCAATTTTATGATTTAAAGAGTTTGTAAGTAGGAGGATTAAAAAAAAATGAATTTAATGTTACTATGGAAAAGGTTTGTCAGTTAGAAATGAATAAAATTGTGAAAAGTCACGAATTTCTTTCAAGAATCCACCCTGAAAAAGAGTGTTTAAATCAATATAATAGATCAAGAAATTGTTTGGATCGTGTAATTTCGAACCAATTACAAATACAAATAAATTAAATAGAATACATGATATCATAACAATATATATATATCGGGGGAAATAAATAATCGAATTCGAATATATAAAACAAAATGCAGAAAAAATCGATAGTTCATAGTCAAAATTTAAAATTCAAACGAATATAAATCATTCGAAACGTTATAAAACAATTTACTGCAGATGATTTCATCTAAAGAGGTGTTATTTTTCGAATAAACGTTCCGAAAGAGTAAAGTGGGAGGAAGTAAAATCCCCGTTTTCTGGCAGGTGAAACTGGGATTGTTATAAATCTAAAGCATGTTGAGATAAATGATTTCTGACAGATGCCTTTGTTCTCATCAAAAAAAGGTTACGGAATCTTTTAAAAAACCTGAATTTTTCAATGAATACAACGTTTTGTGGGAATTCATCAAGAAATCTGGTGAAATGAAATGCTTGATTTCAATATTTCAAAACAAAAATTTCGTCATTGATTCTAGCACAGATCTTAACCATGTATTGGCAGAGTTAGTTCTAGATAAAATCATGACTAAATTACAAGAGTTTTCTGAAAAGATAGTGGATATGCACTACATTCTATCATCTCACTTGAAGTGAATATAAACAAATATGAAATGCGATGGTAGTTCATACATTGAATTGCCAGAAAAACAATAAAGAAAGAAACTTGTCAATATAAAAAATATGATAATGCATGTTTGCTTGGAGTATCGCGCAGGACTCTATCCGCAAAATCAAATAATTATCGCGTGAGTTCTTACCCAATTTTAGGAGTGTTCTCAACTGTCAAAGTATAGAGTTTCCCATGCGCATGAAAAATATGAATAAATTTGAGAAAGCCAATAATTTATCAGTTAATATTTTTTCCCTACAATTGAATAAGAAAAAATTCGCAATTGTACCTACACGCTTAGCTGCACGAAAAATATCGGGCAGACATTTCAATTTACTTCTCACGCAGGATGAAAACTTTGAAGAAAATACAAATGATGAACATAATGATACTTCTCGTTATCATTATGTTTTAATTAAAAATTTATCTCGTCTTGTATCTTCAAGTCTTTCGAAACATATGGAAAAAAGTATATTGTGATAGATGCTTGAACTAACTATTTTTCCACTGAGACTAAATTAAATGAGCATGAGGATATTGTAAGAATATGATCCATTATCCATAAATTTCCTGATGACTCTCACATTCAATTCAAAAACTACATGTATAAAGAAAAAGTTCCATATATAATTTATGCGGATTTCGAATCATATTTAAAGGAAAGTGAACCAAACGAAGGATCATTTCCAAATCATTTAAATATCTAGCATTTACCAATGAGCGCAGGATATTACTTGAAATGTAACTATGACACGTCTAAATCATTCTATGAAAGTTATACTGTGAGAATTGTCTTGAATGGCTCAAAGAGCATCTTGATTTGTTAGCGAATAAATTGAATATTGAAATTAAACACATTGAGCCGATAAATCGATTGTGAATACAATCAATGAAACATATGAACAATGTCATGTATGTGAAAATCATTTAGTGCTGGGGATAAAATTGTTATTGATCATTGTCGTTTCACCGGGAAAAAAGAGGACCTGCACATAACATATGCAATTTGCAATATAAAAAATCATTTATGATACCAGTTGTGTTTGCATAGTTTAAGTGGTTATGTGTCAGTTGCAGGAACGTCCATTAAATTTAAAGGTCCATTAAACTTTTAATCCTCCATTATTACAAGGAACTAATGGAGGATTAAGGGTTTAATGGACCTTTAAATTTTAATGGACGTTCCTGCAACTGAGCATATGACTCCCATTTTTGATAAAATATTTTGCCCAATTTCATCATATACAGTTCTTCCATTGAATAAGGAAAATACATTTCCTTCACACTCAGAGATGAGGAAACTCAAATAAAATTTAGGTTTATCGATAGTATGCGATTTATGGATTCATTCCTAGAAATTTAGCCTCTTATTTAAGCTCTGATTCATTTGGTAATCTATACTCAAATTTCCCTAATTTAACTACAAAGCACTATCAACTACTCACTAGGAAAGGCGTATATCCTTATGATCACATTAACAATATTGAAAAATTGAAAAAACTACACTACCATCAAAGGATAAGTTTTACAATAAATTGAACGATGAAATATAACTGATGAGGAATATCTGCATGCTCAACAAGTTTGGTTCACTTTCGGTTGTCAAAATTTATTAGACTATTCGAATTTATATCTGAAAACTGATGTTCTTCTACTAGCCGATATATTCGAGCAATTTCGACAAAGCTGTCATAACAAAAGTGGAATGATATTTGGTAAAAATTCGATGGCGATTGAAATGAAGAAAACCAATTTAATCTTCAATAAACCTGTGTATATTGGTTCAGCTGTGCTAGATATTTCAAAAACTTTTCTTTGTTATATGTAGATACGGATTCATTAATTTATGAAATTCGAGATCAAGATCCGTATGAAATGATTCGGCTTGATTGTCATACTCATTTTGATACATCCGATTATGCAGATGATAATAATGTTTTCAATATTCCCCGTGTAAACAAAAAGGTCCCTGGTCTCATGAAAGATGAAAAAAAAGGCACCGGCACCATAATGAATGAATTTGTTGGCTTACGTTCTAAATTGTATTCTTTCAGAATGGATTCAAGCGGGGGTATCACTAAAAAAGCGAAGGGTATCAAAAAAGGGATAGTCAAAAAGGTTATATCATTTGATGATTATTTAAAGTGTTTACTTGAGGGAGAACGTAAAATCATAACTCAAAGAAATATTATATCTGAAAATCATCGAATATATTCAATAGAACAGGAAAAGTAGCTCGATGTGGAACTGATACGAAACGATTTATATCAAAAAATCATAATACGCTTCCATTTGGTCACTATAAAATAGTTTAGTTTTTAGAGAATGAGGGAAATGATATAATGCTGAAGTATACTATGTCAGCTTTAAAAAGTACATTCTCATATCAACCTCAGTCATCGGATCAGTTCAAAAATAAATTTTCAAAACAATATAATGAGTTGATTAAGCTTTCCGTCAAAGAATGGATGATCATTGGAGAAACAATGCTATATTTACAAGGATTAATTAAGTCACTAGACGAAATCGAAATATGGATAGTGGGCCTTCATCGTCGTGTGATGGCTAACTGGTTTCAGGAAAACTCCGAAAGGTGGCATGTTGAAGATGGCGGTGATTCTGATCATGATAGTGATATCGATGATGATGATGAAATGTTTAAACCAATAGTATATTGTACTTCCGTAGATGAAATCACTATCTTAGTGTATGTTATGGGTTATTCTAAACTAATCGATAATTATAGGACGAATGGATTCAATTTATTTTTTCTACAAACGTCAAAAATGACAAGGTTCGCGCATTGGCATGAATATGCGAAGTGACCCTTTTTTTCATTTTCCTTTGTTACTATGACACCGTGCGCGAAGTAGTGTGCGAAATACTTACTTCGCACACTGCATAAACTATATGGGATTTTATATTTTAACTTGGTGAATTTCTTGAAATCCACGTGTTCTTTAACATTGAGTGTTGCTTTCAACATAGAATATATTGCCCATAGTTATAATACCTAATTACTTGATTTGGAAAAACAGTTCAAACCAGTTCAATATTTGTTTTTCATATTAAGCTAAGCGTTTGTAGAAAAAATTTTGTTTGCATCTCATGCGCGAAATACTTTGGTGATCTCGACTATTTTTTTAACTCGGCGCATTTCGCGCACTAGATACAAAAATAACTATTTAAGTATATATAGTTACTTGAATCGTTATTTTTCGCTTCACGTAAAGAGAAAAGCATTGATATTGAAAGAATCTCTATTTATCGATTCTTATTTCAGCAAAAGCCATGATATGTTTCCTACTATTAGAGAAACTTATAGAAATAGATTGATGTACAATGCACCCCCATTGAAATACTTAGCATTAATAAATTTTTTCTCGAACCCACCAATGTATCGCTGTTTCCTCCATCATATATAAATAACTAGAGGAAGATCTTCTGACGAAGTGTACCTCGAAGAAGTATCTGATTCTGACGATGATGTTGATTATTATTTTTAAATGTAAATAAAAGCCGTTGTAATGTATTTGCAATTTATTTTATTTGGTGCCTTCTTTACAATTTTTTACATCGTAAAGGATTTTGTGTCTATATAAAATGCTAAAACATTCATTAAGTATCATATTCTCTATTCAAGGATTAAGATAACAAAAACTTCCAATAAATTCAATCCTCTGGTCCTAAATAGCTTACTTGATGCAAACTCGAGAACTTTACTTCTTCTATAAAACATTGGTTTTATCTATCATGGTCATGTAACTTATCAAAACCAAGCCATCTTACGAGATGTTTATTTCCTTTTCGACGTAGAATCCTTTCAACTAAATATACATCGTCATATTTAGCTTTTTGCAGTCCAGTTCATAAAATGCACCCCTGATGGGTTGTCCTTGTAAATCCGAGAAGATAAGTAACTGGATTAGTAATCTGAACTATGCTGATTTTAAATAGTTCAGTTGTCCAATTCGGTAAATAACCCTTATTGAAAATGTGTTTGAACTTACTTATACGCACTATATCTCCAACCTTAAATTTATTAGGGCCAGCATTTTTTATATGACTAAATCCATTTTGAAGAAGATCCTGTTCATTTACCTTGTTCACTTTAGTAGGACTCATGCCAATCGTTCTTTGTTTCGTATGATTAATATTTATCCACATAGCGGGCAAAATATTTAACCATCTGTACGTACCATTCAAACTAAAGATTTGAATAGTTTCTCTTTATAACTCGTTCCACAATTGCAGCCTTTTCACACATTGAAAGTATTATAATGATTTATGCCTATTTTTTCATCAGCGTTTGAAATTTGATATTGAAAAACTCCTTTCCCTGATCCGTTTTGCAGGTTTCTAGGACTGCGTTTACTATGATGTAATATACAGGGTGTCCTGAAAACAATGGATAAGCCTGCAATTATTAGATAGACCACTGTCGTGGTCTAACTTATTCCAAATTTGATCCTTAATGAAAATTTTCCAACGGTTTCCGATATATTCATGGTTGTTCTTATTGTTTAGAAAATTCCAAGTGCGATCGTTTTTCTAGTGCCATTTCTACAGGTCCGTCAAGGTTGGGCCCGGAAGTTCCGGCACTTCTTGAAGAAAAAATTTCCACGGTAAATGCTAGCTAGATGCTGGGAGATGCTGAAGAAAAAATCGAAATATCTTCAACCGTTGTGGAAAAATCGACGATTGAATTTTCCGGGCCAACTTATGTGCAGCCCGGACAACTCAGCATTTTTCATCGAAATGCTCACAAAGTTTAATGCTAGGTAGGTGCTGAGAGATGCTGAAGAAAAAATCGAAATATCTTCAACCGTAGTGGAAAAATCGACGATCGAATTTTCCGGGACAACTTATGTGCAGCCCGGACACCTCAGCATTTTTCATCGAAATGCTCACAAAGTTTAATGCTAGGTAGGTGCTAAGAGATGCTGAAGAAAAAATCGAAATATCTTCAACCGTAGTGGAAAAATCGACGATTGAATTTTCCGGGCCAACTTATGTGCAGCCCGGACACCTCCGCATTTTTGATCGAAATGCTCACAAAGTTTAATGCTAGGTAGGTGCTGAGAGATGTTGAAGAAAAAATCGAAATATCTTTAACCGTTGTGGAAAAATCGACGATTGAATTTTCCGGGCTATCTAATGTGCAGCCCGGACACATCAGCATTTTTCATCGAAATTCTTACAGAGTTTAATGCTAGCTAAATGCTGAGAAATGCTGAAGAAAAATCAAAATATCTTCAACCGTGATGGAAAAATCGACGATGGAAAATTCTGGGCTAACTTATGTGCAGCCCGGACACCTCAGCATTTTTCATCGAAATGCTCACAAAGTTTAATGCTAGCTAGATGCTGAAAGATGCTGAACAAAAAACGAAATATCTTCAACCGTAGTGGAAAACGACGTTTGAATTTTCCTGGACAACTATTGTGCAGCCCAAAAACAATTGCACCTTTCATCGAAATTCTGGTGGAAGTAAATGCTGCAGAATGATGCAGAAAAAGTCGAAATATCTTCCACAGTAGCGGAAATGTCGTTGGTTGGATTTTCCGGGCCAACTAATGTTCAGCCCGGAGACAAGGGCTTTTTTCATCGAAATGATAGGTGAAGCTGCTGAATGCTGAAGAAAAAGTTGATATATCTTCGACTGAGATGAGAAAGTTGATGAACAACATATTATATGCTGCTTTTATGAGTTGGCTTGAGACTGAGTAAAACTCTTTGAGTAGTATTTCTTGTGGGCACTCACAATTCTGTACTAGGAAACCCATAAAAGAGACACACACCCAAAAAATTTTTGAAACTTATGTTATTTTTCAAATAACATACCCTGTATTTCATTTAACTATTCGGTAGAGCTTTTTCTTCTGTTTGAAAAATATGAACTTCATTGGGGTTATCTCTCTAGAAGTTTTCTCAAAATATATCTAGATATTATTGTCTGTAAGGCAGTTATGGAACGCCACATTATAACAATACGAATTTTTCGTATCAAAGGAACCACGGATATTTAAAAAACTGACACTCATTTTATTTATTAATGAGAAGCAAAATGTTCAAAATGATCCCCTCTACTTCTGCACACTGTCGGTATTGTTTTTCAGGGTATTCCTCAGAATTTCTGGATTGATTTAATGTCTTCAATATTCCGTGAACTGGCCATATACACTTGAGATTTCAAATATGGAACGCCACATGACAACGGTACGAATTTTTCGTATCAGAAGAACCGTGAATAATAAAAAAAATACTGACGCTCATTTTATTTATTCATTGATGAAAGTTAAATTTAGTGTTAAATGATCCCTCTCTACTTCTGGACACAGTTGATATCTTTTTTTCTGGGTTTTTCTTAAAATTTCTGGATCGATTTAATGTCTTCAATATTTCGTGGACTGGCCACAACACTTTAAATTCCAAATATCCCTATAAAAGTGTCCAATGGTGGTACATCGAGACTGTTAGAAAACCATGGAAAAAAAAACTTTTAATAATTACCCCGATAAAGTATATATCAGGTGTCCCAAGGTGAATGGCCTATTAGATCAAATTGGCGTGTTACGAAAATGACTCTAGTTCGCTCAATATTTGAGATTTAAGTCAAAAATTCAGCGAATCATTTGATATTGATCTAATCTATGTCACTGCTTTTGAATTATAGTTGTCAGTTATACAGGATGGACCAAAAAATTTCATCAACAGTTTCCATAAAATCTAAATAGGCCACTCACTTTGGGACACCCGATATATAGATATAATTGAAAGCAGAAGAAGGAGCTCTACCGATTAGGAGAATAAAATACTGGGTGTACCATTTTAAAAATAATAAGTCACATGAAATTTTTATGTTTGCTGTGCTTTTATGAGTTTCCTCGAACTCAATTCTGAATGCCCCTAAAAAATACTATAAATTTGCCCATTCAAACGTTTTTGCACGACCATTATTGACTGACCTACTACGGACGACATTTTTGAAGGAATGATAATTCATTCAAAGTTATGAGGATTACTTAAAAAAAATTCACATTTAAAAAAAAATTCAGAATGATCAAGAAAAAAATCTTTTTTGTGAAAAATCTATTGAACAGAAATGAAATTAATAATTACAATAACTATAAAGTGATTAAAATAATAACAGAAGAAGCAAATTATTTTCATATAGAATAAATTAAGAGAGTTGTTGAAACATAACTATCCTCATTAATGCGACGTTCAGCTTTTTTCTTGAGATCATCGTATTTCTCCCATTTACCACGCAATCTCTTTGCGAAAGCCACAAAATTACCCACGGAATCATTGTTTCCTCCGACTATGTCTATCACACCTCTCAAAAAAAAATGTTTTTTCCAGTATATGAATGTCATCAGGTATATCGGATAGCTTACATCTCACATCATTTCCTTTTTCATCCGTCCATTCCAGAAATATCAAAAAATCATTGATTTTGTTTTTTATTTCTTTAGAATTTGTACCACATTCTGAACAGAACAATTTTTTCCTGCAAGTAAACGATTAAGACTTGTTTCAAAGTCATCAATATTGTTAACTGATATTATAGCTAGTCCGGATCTGATTTATTCAATTTCTGAAATATTGAAGAATGGTTATCATAAAGGGTGACAAAACTCCCAAATTTGAAATAATTCGGTCCAATAATTCAAGAGTTATTGAACTTTGAAATTTCACCCATGAGGTAATAATGTTTTTGCTCACTTCTTGATCACCATGTATGACCGTGCCAAGCAGAGATTTTGAATTTTTATCAATAATGGATTCTTTGTGGTAACGAAAATGTAATAAGAACATAATGTTCACGTACAGGGTTTTCCAATATTCATGAAAATAGAAAAAGTCCGAAATTTTTCAAGTCCGGATCTGATTTCTTCAATTTGCGCAATTTGCGTAATATTGAAAGATTGCAATCGTAAAGAGTGACAAAACTTGCAAATTTGAAAACATAATTCGGTCCGATAGTTCAGAAGTTATTCAACTGTGAAATTTCAGCCATCAAATGAATATCACCATGTATATTCCAAACGAAGGCTCTTGATGAGAGTCCTCCCTGATGTACTTGATTCACGATATCCTTTTGTCGCATTCTTCCCGGGACACCCTGTATAGTAGCAAACCGTGTTTCTTATATCATGATCGTGTTTAGTATTCTAACGTTTGGGGACAAATATGAGTTCAATAGCGTGATTTTTTTCAGAAACCCACATTTGATGCTCAGTTTTGTTCTTCTAGAGAAAAATTTCCCAATAACTTTAAAATTTTTCATTGAAATCAAGAGCTAATGCGACCCTATTCTGGGGAAAACCAGAAAAAACTAGTACAAGAAAAACCTACTTCATTCAATATGTAATGTCTAGGCAAAATAATTTTTTCAATTAAGTCCAGCACGTTAAATTCAAACGATGACTCTCGCTCTTCTGTCTTGGTTAGTTCAATATTTTCACATAAGTGGCCGGAAAAATTGAACGGCCAAATTTTTTCTTATAGTAGACCATATTGTGATTTTTTTCAGCATCTATTATTATTCAGCTAGCATTTATTTTTGTCAGCATTTGGATGATAAATGCCGTTGTCACCGTGCTGAACATAAGTTGGAGCGGAAAATTCAACTAACGGTTTTTTTTGCAGAATTCTACAGACGTGAAAAATATACTCCTGTTCTATTATGCGGTTCAAAATGAATGATACCTACCTCGAATTATTCGTCACTCAATTGTGTACGATTTTTACAGAAGAACTTTTCATTTGGATCCTTAATTTTTAGGTAATTCCAAAATAAGTATTTCTCGTACATGAAAAATTCAATTTTTTCCACTTTCAACTGGAATTACTCCTGTTCTACAGTAGTATCAATATGAATGATAAGATTTATTGCACTTAAATGTGTACTATTTATGCAGAAGAACTCTTCATTTGAGTATTTGATATATTTCGATGATAAGAATTGCTCGGAAATTACTCCCGATCTATGAGGCGTATAGAAAATAATGATACCTAGGTTATTCGTCTCTCAGTTGGATACAAATTAACTACAAAACCTATTCACTCGTTTTTCAGATATATCGAAAATAAGAATATTTTGAGTGAAATTAATTTGTAACTGTAAATGGATAAATGTGAATTTCTCATAAGTTATTAATTTTATTCATCTGGATCTGGCAGTACATAACACATCTAAAGGATTTCTTTCAGTCTCGAGCCAACTTGAATACCTGCAGTTAATCATCGCTTTTTTCACTACTGGCTAAGAGATTTCAACTTTTTCTTTAGCATTCAGCAGTATTTAGCTAGCATTTCGAAGAAAAATGTCCTTGACTTCGGGCTGAGAATAAGTTTTCCCGGAAAATTTAACCAACAATTTTTTCTTCTCCGTTGAAGATATTTCGACATTTTCTGCATCATTCTGCAGCATTTACTGCCGTCAGAGTTTCGATGAAAAGTGCTATTGTTTCCGGACTGCACAACTGGACCGGAAAATTCAAACGTGGATTTTTCCACTACGGTAAAATATATTTCGATTTTTTATTCAGCATCTCTCAGTATCTAGCTAGCATTAAACTTTCTGAGCATTTCGATGAAAAATGCTGAGGTGTCCGGGCTGCACATAAGTTAGCCCGGAATTTTCAATCGTTGATTTTTCCATCACGGTTGAAGATATTTTGATTTTTTCTTCAGCATTTCTCAGCACCTACCTAGCATTAAACTTTGTGAACATTTCGATGAAAATGCTGAGGTGTCCGGGCTGCACATAAGTTGGCCCGGAAAATTTAATCGTCGATTTTTCCACTATGGTTGAAGATATTTCGATTTTTCTTCAGCATCTCTCAGCACCTACCTAGCATTAAACTTTGTGAGCATTTCGATGAAAAATGCTGAGGTGTCCGGGCTGCACATAAGTTGGCCCGGAAAATTCAATCGTCGATTTTTCCACTATGGTTGAAGATATTTCGATTTTTTCTTCAGCATCTCTCAGCACCTACCTAGCATTAAACTTTGTGAGCATTTCGATGAAAAATGCTGAGGTGTCCGGGCTGCACATAAGTTGGCCCGGAAAATTCAATCGTCGATTTTTCCACAACGGTTGAAGATATTTCGATTTTTTCTTCAGCATCTCCCAGCATCTAGCTAGCATTTTCCGTGGAAATTTTTTCTTCAAGAAGTGCCGGAACTTCCGGGCCAACTTGACGGACCTCATTTCTACAAATGGAGAGGTATTTCGATATGGTTTTTTTAAATTTCACATAAGATAGTTCAGCTATCGGAAACAAAGACTTAAATTCATCAAACTAGTGTAAAAAGTTAGAAACTCGTGAATTACAAAGAAAAATTGAAAACTAATTGAAATTTCTTTCAAGTTTGATGAGCTACAGTGTAAAAAAAATATAGGACGCCCCTGGTAGACATCATCTTAAAAACTTGCCCAGTTCTTGCAGATTCCAAAAAGGTATCATAAGCCTAGGTATTCTGTAGCTTTTCATTCTCGTAACTACTTGAATACCAAATAGTCGAAAAATTCGAACAACTGTTTTTTGTTGTAATCGTTATTCTGAGCTCACGTGTTAAAGTCAGGAGGCCATTTTTGTTGGAATCTAGTGGAAAATTACCAAAATTATTTTTATTTTGAAAAAAAACAGTAGCGTATCGTTTCTCTGGTTGAATAGAAATATGGCATTATTTGCATTCAACACCCTGTATCTCGAAACCTTACCGGATCAAATTGTATTTGACAGAATTTCTTATTTTTTACATTCTGTACAGTGTTAAAAGAAAGTATCAACTTAAAAAATACCCTGTGTTGCTACAATAGAGGTATGTGGAATATTCATTACAAATAAAATGAAACGAATTATTACCAATTACTATTCGATGGAAAAAATAAAACGAATTAGTGCCAATTACTTATTCATTGGAAATGAATAAAAAAATTCAAAAAAAAATACAATTATTGTGGTCCGGCACTAAATTGGAGGAAAGATTGCGTAGAGGTGACCTTGGAGTGAACAAACTGGATGAGGCATGCAAAGAGCACGATATAGCTTATTCTAAAAGTAGATAGTTACCAGATAGACATCAAGCCGATTTGGTTCTAGAGAATAAAGCTTGGAACCGAGTTAAATCAAAGGACGCCAATTTCAGTGAAAGAAGCGCAGCGCTATTTGTATCTGTGGCGATGAAGGCGAAAAGAAAGTTGGGAATGGGGTCCAAATCTTTTCGTACAGCCGTAGTTACTCCAGTTAATAGGCTCTTGAAACAATCCCTGAGATCTGGTACAATTAAAGTAGGAAATCTCAAAAAATCGTCACTGATAGCTCTGCGTGCTGCCCGATTCAAATACCTAGAATTTCGTTGTCACCACATACCCCCTTACCAGTGATAACGTTTCGGAGATGATAATAATGAAAAAAAACTTGGGCATTACATCATTGAAATATATGAACAGAACAAACTATACAAATTGGATATGAATCGGTATAAACTAAGTATTAATATACAAATGTTGTAGAGAGTGGACAAGGATAAAAAAAATTTAATCTGTCTAATGAAATAGTAGTTTTGTTATTTCCTATTTTCACCACAAAGTATTTATCGTGGCGTTGAACGACTTCATATGGTCCGTCATATGGAGATTGCAAGGGCGTACGTACCGCATCTCGTCGAACGAAAACGTGCGTTGCTACAGATAAAACTTTGAAAATGAAAGTTGGCTTACAACCATGCCGAATAACCGTCTTTGGCTTTACATCATTTAACCGCATTTTTAACTTCTGCATGAATTCCGAATTTGCTGTTTGGTTCGAAGTTACGAAAAATTCGGACGGAAGGCGAAGATTTGTACTTGTATTGTATCATTTCCGAGGAAGTTGCACTGATGTCTTCTTTTACGCATGATCGAATTCCTAGTAGAACAAGTGGTAATGTTGCCACCAAATTGTCCGAGGCGTGGCACTTTATTGCAGCTTTAAGTTGACGATGAAAACGTTCGACCATACCGTTGGCTTGCGGATGGTGAGCTGTTGTATGTATGTGCTTTGTACCTAGCAGCTTACATAATTCCCTAAATAAACACGATTCGAACTGTCGGCCTTGATCGGAAGTTATTCGGAGTGGAATACCGAAACGCGCGATCCAGGTTGACAAAAAGGCGTGAGCTACAGTGGAGGCTTCCATTTCTTCGATAGGAACAACCTCCGGCCATCTTGAAAAACGGTCAACACATGTTAGGCAATATCGATAACCTTGCGAATAAGGCAATGTAATTATGTCGATGTGGACATGTTCGAATCTGCCAGCTAAATTGTCGAACTGTTTGATTGGCGTGGACACATGGCGCGTTATTTTGTTGCGTTGACACGGAACACAACAACGTGTCCAGACGCTGCAGTCTTTATTCATCGACGGCCAAACAAAACGTGAACTTATTAATTTATTTGTCGCTTTTATACCCGGGTGTGACAAGTTATGCAAAGATTTGAATATTTCCTGGCGGAAATGCTTCGGCACAAATGGTCTAACGCTATCGTTTGTTCAATCGCAATAAATTTGGACATTTGAATCAGGAAAATCAACTTTCTTTATATTGAGGGAGTATTCATTTCCGGATTTGAGGATTTCTCGTAATTCCTCGTCGGTTTCTTGTGCTACTGCTAGAGTACGATGGTCAACTTCTTCTTCTTCTTCTTCTTCAGCCACTTTCCATCCACTCCTGGATATAGGCCTCTTCCAAATTGCGCCATCTTTCTCTGTCCTTCGCCACTTTCCACCAGGCTTGACCTGCCACATCTCGTAGGTCATCAGCCCATCGTTTCGGTGGTCTTCCTCTGCTCCGGGTTGTGGTCCGCGGCCTCCAGTTCAGGATTCTTTTCGGCCATCTGTCTTCATGTTGTCTTGCAACGTGCCCCGCCCATTGCCACTTTAACGACGCTATACGTTGCATTACGCCCATGACTTCAGTTTTCCTACGGATATCGATATTTCTTACTTTGTCCCGGAGGGAAATACCAAGCATACTTCTTTCCATTGCTCTTTGTGTGACAGACAGGATGTTTGCTGTAGCTCTTGTGATGGCTGTTGTTTCAAGGCCGTACGTCATCACTGGAAGAATGCACGAATCAAACACTTTTCTCTTTAGGTTGATAGGTGTTTCCTTGCTTTTTAATATATGGCCTAATTTTCCGAATGCAGCCCAGCTAAGTCCGATTCGTCGAGTTGCTTCTGCCCCTTGATTTGCCACTCCAAGCTTCACTTTTGCTCAGTTGCAGGAACGCCCATTAAAATTTAAAGGTCCATTAAAAGTTTAATGGACGTTCCTGCAACTGACACTTTGTGTCCCAGGTATATATATTCGTGGACATTTTCCAGCAACGGGTCTCGTACTTCAATGTTGACTGGCTCAGGACTCATTATCTTCGTCTTTTTCAAGTTCATTTTTAATCCAACCCTGAGAGATTTTTCGTTCAATTCCTCAAGCATTTTCTTCAATTCTTCCATTGTACTCGCAACAATAACTACATCGTCAGCAAAGCGCAGGTGGTTCAGAAACTTTCCATCAATGTTAATGCCCATTTTGTCCCAACACAGTTTTTTAAATATATCCTCTAGAGCAGCGGTAAATAACCTTGCAGATATAGGGTCTCCTTGCCTCACTCCTCTTTTGATAGGCATCTTGTTTGTACCGACTTCTTCGTCAATTTTTACGTGCATAGTGGCAGTTTCATATATGTTTTTTAACAAATTGGTATATCTGGAGTCTACCCTCGCGTTATTCAGCGCTTCCAGGATTGCCCAGGTCTCTATTGAGTCAAATGCCTTTTCATAATCCACAAATGCCAGGTACAGGGATATGTTGTATTCGTTGCATTTCTCAATTAACTGATGGATTGCTTGCAGATGGTCTGTGGTGCTATAACCTTTTCTAAATCCTGCTTGTTCAACGGGCTGATAAAAGTCTAGTTTGTTGGCAAGGCGGTTAGTAATAATTTTGGTCAGCAGTTTGTAAAGGGATGACAGTAGACTGATTGGTCTGTAGTTTTGGATGATAGTGCTGTCACCCTTTTTGTATAGTATTTTTACTTCTGAGTCCTGCCATTCCTTCGGAACTTTTCCCTCCTTAAGGCATTTGTTTAGAAGAGAAAGAATAACTTTTTCTAGCTTGTCACCCCCTAGTTTTAACATTTCATTTGTTATTCCATCCCCACCCGGGGCTTTATTGTTTTTCATTTTTCTAAGGGCTGCTTCCATCTCTGTTCTATCCACATCCGGTACCTCCTCCGAGCCAACATTTAAAATCGTACGATCCTTTATCTCGTTAGGCTTTGATTTTGTTGAGCTGTACAGTTTTCTGTAGAACTTCTCCACAACGGCAGCTATTTCGGCTTTGGTCGTTACAATTTTCCCGCTTTCATCCTTCATTTTTGTGATGACTTGCTTTCCGCGACTAAGTTTCGAACGAAGGACTTTCATTGAGCAATTCTTTTCAATCGTGTCATTTATAACCTTGGTATTGTGGTTTCTCACGTCTTTCCTTATTTTCTTTTTTATGTTTTTACTTAATTTTTGGTGTGCTTCAGATGATCCCCTGTCTAGTTTCCGCCTTTTCTCAATTAGTAGCTGTGTTTCTTGGCTAACCTTGCTACAGTGTTTTCTTTTTGATCTAGCACACACTGTTTTAGTCGCAGTATGAATAATCCCCGATACGGTTGAGCACAATTGGTCCAGGTCCATAGCTTCAGCGTCTATTCCTTGTAGCTTTCTTCCGATCGCTTCTTGATATAGTGATTTTTGAGCGATGAGTTCTTCTGAAGTAGGAAATTTTCTTCTTTTTACAAGTTTTCTCCTCTCTAGAGTTGTATCAAGCTGAATCTGTGCTCTGACCATGCGATGGTCACTTCCCGTATCGAAACAATTGAGAACACTTACATCCACACACATTCCTTTTTTAGACGTGCATCTGTAGTCAATTTCGTTTTTAACCCGGCCATTTGGGCTGATCCAGGTCCATTTCCTGTCTTTGTGCTTTTTGAAGAATGTATTCATACAGAATAAGTTCTCACCAGCAATGAAATCTATAAGACGCTGGCCTCTTGGGTTTCTTGTCCCCAAGCCGAACTTCCCAATATTTGTTGGGTCTCCGTTCTCTGGTTTTCCAATTTTTCCGTTAAAATCTCCTGTTAGGACCCGAAATTGCGTTATTTCTGAACGAATAGCTGTCGTACCTAACGTCATCATAAAACTGTTCTATCTCCTGATGATCAGAGGAACTTGTTGGAGCATATCCATGTATAATTTGTAAGTTATACCTTTGATTTACTTTAATAACTGCGTATATTACGCGATTTGAAATAGCACATGTCTTTAACACTCGGTCCTTAACCTTTTTGTGAAAGATGAAAGCAACTCCCCCTTGATGGGACTCAGTATCAAAGTTTTTCTGGTACAATAGGTTACCGGATTTTAGTAGAGTTGTGGTTTCTCCTGCCAGCCTTGTTTCGCAAATTCCCAAGACGTCCCACTTGATTTTTTCAAGCTCTGCTTCTAAATGTAAGAGATGCTCTTCTTTGCTCATCGTCCTCATGTTGTAAGTGGCTATGTGGCCATGTCACAGAATCATCATAGGCTTATGTGGCTTTTGGTGCTCACCGGTTCCCACACCGGCCAGCCCACACCTCCGGTTCTGCCGCTGCTTTGGTTAGGGACTGCTTATTTATGTATATCGCAGCTGACCTCCATATCTAGAGGTCTTTCGCTATCCACCAACTGCGACCCTGTAGGGTAGCCCAGCAGCTTGAGCAATGGCCACTTGCAAGACCATACTCCCATACTACCTGGTCAACTACCTGGGAAATTTGTTCGACGCGAGATAGTGCGTCGGCTACACTGTTATCTTGGCCTTTAATATATCGTATATCTGTGGTGAATTGGCCAATGTAGTCGAGTTGCTGAAATTGTCGAGGTGAGCATTTATCCAGGTTTTGGTTTAAAGCGTATGTAAGTGGTTTGTGATCCGTGAATATTGTGAAGTTTCGACCTTCCACGGCGTACCTGAAACGTTTTACAGCGGAGTACATTGCCAGAAGTTCTCTGTCATATGCGCTATATTTACGCTGAGCTGGAGAAAAAGATTTGGTGTAAAAAGCTAGTGGTTGCCATGAATTGTTAGTGAACTGTTGCAGAGCAGCTCCTATCGCGAAATCGGAGGCGTCTACCATAATACTAATTGGTGCGCCAGGTATAGGATGCGCTAACATAGTTGCTTCCACTAGTGCTTGCTTAACAATGTCTAAAGCGTTAAGTGCTTCGTCGTTCCAGCATATATGCGCGTTTCTTTTTATATTACCTCTCAAAAGGTCGGTAAGTGGTTGCAAAATTTCAGCAGCGTTTGAAATGAAACGGCGATAAAAATTCACCATTCCTAAAAATCTACGGAGTTGTTTGAAATTTTCTGGTTTGGGAAAGTTTTTAATTGCGTCCACGCGCTCCGCCAGAGGTTTTATGCCTTGTGAGTTGACAGTATATCCGAGGAAAGTTATTTCGTTTACTCCAAAAACACATTTCGCCGGATTGATTACAACGCCGTTCTGATTTAAACGTTCAAACAAAATGTTTAGGTGCTCGTAATGTTGCGTTTCGTTTTCTGAGGCAATAAGAAAATCATCAATATAGGCATAAACAAAATCTAAACCACGAATTATTTCGTCGACGAATCTTTGACACGTTTGCGCAGCATTACGTAACCCAAACATTGTGTTGACAGCCTCGAAAAGACCGAATGGGGTAATGATCGCAGTTTTTTCGATGTCTTCTTCTGCGACAGGAATTTGATGATACGCTCTCACTTGATCGATCTTGGAGAAAACCTTCTCACCATGTAAATTCTGAGCAAAAGTCCTCGATGTGTGGAGGTGTGTACCTGTCTGGAATCGTTCTTGCGTTTAGGGCGCGGTAGTCTTCACACGGACGTAATGTGCCGTCCTTCTTGGGAACACTGTGCAGCGGAGATGACCAGGGTCTCTTGGATGGGCGAATGACACCTTGTTGTAGCATCAACTCGAATTCGGTTTGGATCTGTTTGAGTCGATCAGGAGCGAGCCGCCGCGCCGTGCCTTGGAATGGACTGGTGGGCCAGGTGTCGTTTTGATATGGTGTCTGGTTCCATGCTTAACTGTTTCCTTCCTGAATACCGGTGGTCGCGTTAGTTCAGGGTATTTATCTAATAGTCTATGATACACTGATTCACCACTTGCCACTTTAACGGACGAAACCTCCTTTTTGACTGATTGACCGGTTGTTGAAATGTTTGTATTTGGGTCAATCAACCGCCTATTTCTCGGATCCACCAAAAGTCCATAATACACTAGGAAGTCGATACCGATAATTGGTGTGTGTACGTCCGCCACTACAAACTTCCACCCAAAACTTCGTCGGAGAGAAAGGTCCAGTTTTAGCGCGATAGTGCCGTAAGTACCGATTCGTGTGCCGTTTGCCGCAGAAAGTTCATACGATTGTCTTTGCATCTGTCCCCTTAAACGATTACGCGGGTATACACATAAGTCTGCCCAAGTGTCGATCAAAAAAGATACTTTCGAATGTCTGTCGACGACGAATATGCGGCGAGGCTTCGAGTCGTCATCGTTAGCCGCGTTTACGGACGACTTTCTTCGTTTCCCTGCTGCCAGTTGCACGGAAGGTTACATTTTCGAGCCTTATTTTTAAACTTGTGATGATAAAAACAGAGGCTATAGTGTTTCCGATACCGACCACGGCTTGAAGTTCTTCCACGTTTTCGCGAAAATGATCGTTGCCTATCGAGCGAAAGAGCATCAAAACGCGAACGTAACTGTTTTAGTTCTTCCCGCACTTCACTTAGTTCATTACCGTTTCCGAGATCACTGGACATGTGCGCGATACGTAGGGGTTCTTCGCGTATTTCGGATATACGGTCCGCCATTTCGACTATAGCCGCCATGTTCGTTTCGGTAGAGACGGCCAAAACACGTTGAATTTCCGACGGTAAACGATTTTTCCACAGCGTCGGTATGAAATCGTCGGGGATTGTCGCTGTTGCGAGCTTTTTCAGGTCTCTAAAAAACTGAGAGGGCTTGCGGTCGCCGATTTCCTCATTCTCGATTAGCTTTTTCACACGCGAACTATCCGATTCGGTAAGTCTCTTTATTAGTTCTTGTTTTAAACACTCGTACCGGTTGATCTCAGGGGGATGTATGATAATGTCTTCCACTTGTTCAACGTTTACCTCACCGAGGTTCGCGATGGTTAAATTGAACTTTGTTTCGTCGTTTGTGACACGAGCTGAAGTGAATTGGGCTTCTAACAGTTTGAACCACTGGATTATTTTAGTAGGCCAGAATTCTGGAATTTTTATGTCCCGCACTGCATCGATGTCACCGGTTATTTCCACGTTCGCGATTTCGTCGTGAGATTCAGAAGCCATCTTTAATATGAAATTCGCGTAATTTCCGAATAAATGTCTCGTAATTGTATACCTCCATTATCACTCGCGGATCACGTCGGGGTCACCAATTTGGGAATGGTTACTATTACGGGAACATTTAAAATATTCAACGACATTAAAACTGTATATTTATTTAAGGGACGATTACAATGTACGTTACTCACCAAGTGTTGCTGCGACGGTATCTTACCGAATAATGACCATTCTATCATTCTGTCTACCTGCCTCCATGCTTCATGGACCTGCGCGTTAAGGGTTTCTAATCTCAACCCTTACCTGTATTGTGAAGTTTGAGTTCCATGAATCATGGTTACAATTTGCAGATAGCTTTCTCGTGAGTCATGGGATGACAAACCAGATTCAAATACCTAGAATTTCGTTGTCACCACACATTTTACCCTTGCTACCAATATTTGCTGGTCTTTATGCTCTAGGCACGCTAGTAGGTGGTGCGAGTACAGTTGCAAAAACTGTCATCGATGCTAAAAACGCCATAACAAAGCAATGGGAGCCATAGGCCAGGGATTATATATTAAAAAATCAAAGAGAGGATGTGGCTATATTTAAAAAAAAACAAAAAAACTTCCAATAACGCTACCCAAGAGAGCCCTCTCTGATTATGATCATATGCTGAAAAGTTGAAAATTCCTCATTTCAGAGGAGTGTTTATTCGAGATAATCTACCATCTTCTCCATGGAAGGACGAATGCGCAATCATCAACTTAGATACTATACGTGGTTCTGGAACTCACTGGGTAGCGTACGTAAAATACGGTGATATTGTACAATATTTTGATAGTTTTGGTAATCTCAAACCCCCAAGAGAATTGGTCGATTACCTCTCTTGTACAATATCAAAATTATAATAGCGAAAATTGTGGAAGTTTATGTTTGGAGTTTCTCCTGAATGAAACAATATAAATATATAGTGTCTTCCTACGCTTCTTCAGTCATGTCTCTGATATTCACACTAAAAGGTGATACATCGACATTATCAATTGATTTCACTATTCCGCTAGAGATGGATTCTGATCATCAGTACGGACTTGCCTTAATAGGGTTTTATTCCTACAACACCATACCAAATATAGACGAAAACAATCATTTTTACTTGTTGGAAGAGGGAGCAGGAACGAAAAAAATTGAAATACCGACTGGTACATAGGAGATTACAGATATCGAGAATTATCTGAAGAAAATTATATTGTCCAAAGGAGAACGTGAATCGGAAAGTGAAAAATTTTTTCTCAAGCCGAATAATAATACTTTGAAGTGTGAAATATATCATCATTCAAAATACATCGATTTTACAAAGAAAAATTCCTTAGGAAAATTACTAGGATTTTCAGCAAAAATTTTGGAACCTGGAGTGATCCATGAATCAGACTTACCCGTTCAAATAGTTCAGGTTCGAACCATACAAATCAATTGTAATATCACCGAAGGAGCATTCTATAACGCAAGACCTTCGCACAGGCTTTATGAGTTTGCTGTTAACGTCGATCCTGGATATGCTATTGACGAAACACCTAAAAATTTAATCTACCTACCAGTATTCAAGAGTAAAATTGATAATATTACCGTAAATATATTAGATCAAGATTCCAATTTGGTGTTATGGCAGGAAATATTCACGAATACATCTGCATTCTTATAGTCCGTTTAAGAATGATTGACATCTCGGGTGGCTGTGGGAAATCGAAAATATGTTGGTATCGGTCCGTTCGGTGAATTTCGATTTGCCGATTTTAGGTTGGTGTTGAAAATATCACTGACTTTGACTTTTTCCAGTTTGAGTTAACCTATTGAAGATATTTCGAATTTATTTGTGAATATTCTTGATTTAATCGGCAAGTGGATTTAAAATCTCTTAAATCTACTTTGGTTTGATTACTGAATTGAAAATGGCCGGAATACAACCAGATACCTCTCACCTTACTGCAAGGGAACGCCAGGCAGTGTATCGGTGTTACTACGAGTTCTTTAGGGATTCAGCAGATATTTCTGCTAGTATTAAACGCATTGTGCTGGTATTTCAGGTAAACGATCATGTACAATGTGTTTTCTGATTAAGTAATGAGTTTTAAATTTCAGATTTCTCCTAGAACTGTCCTAGAATTTCGGAGAAAAAAGTAGAAGGCAAGTTGGTAGAGCCAGAGTTAGCACTGGAAGGAAACCTATTCCACATGATTATACCTTCAAAGAGACATTAAATGACATTATTTTTTCTAAAATCAAAAACAACGAGTATATCACTTTGGATATCATTTTTGAACTGGCTAAAAAGCACCTGGATTTCGATCATTTTATGTCAACACTTTATAGAATAATCAAAAAATTGGTTACCAGTATGAGAAAGTTGATCGAAGGAAAATTCTTATTGATAAACATAAAGATATCGTGAATATACGGTTTTGTGGTAAATATCTTGAATACTTGAGAGAAAATGTAAATTTGTTTATCTAGATGAAACATGGATATTTGAAAGTGGCAGTCAAATCCGCCAGTGGACATTAGAAAGTAATCCCAAAGGTTTGTTGATCAAATACCTACGACTGCTTCTAGTAAAAAAGTAATTTGGCAACGGCTACATGAACATAAGTTTCCTATAATTGATTAACTTAGGAATACTTAAATCCTTTGTTGGATTTTATAGAAAGTTGAATTGTTAATACAATTTTAATGTTTACTGTAACAGTTATTTTACATGATATGTTTGCTTTGGAGCACTGCATTTAGAAGATAATTCTAATATGTAAATAAATAGCAAAATGTATAAGGCTATTATAGGTATTCCACTGTACTTTTAATAATTATTTTCAATGAATCTATGATTGTATATAATATTTCTGTCTCCAATTAACAATAAAATTTTGGAATAATGTTCTGAATTAATTTCCTCAATTTTGTACAGAAGCTTATTTTAGTTTTTCACTGTGAATTGTCAGTTTTAAGAAATGTTGAATAAGTGTGTTCCTTACCCATATAGTAAGGATTGAAATAAAGATTTCATGCTAAAACTTTAACTTTTGCTTTCTATGAATTCCAAACACTCAAAGGAACTCAATCAACTTTTATCTAAAATAATACCGACAAGACCTAAATAAAGCTAAATTGACAATCATTTCCATTAAAAGCCAAAATATTCACCATTTCTCTATTCTCGACTGAGTTCAAACAGTGTGTTATCTATTGGATCTAAAGAAATAGTACTTAATTAATATGATGGATATGTTAAAACAACAAACAAATACTGAATTATTCATATCAAACGTCACAAAAGCATATACAGGAATGAAATCATTATTTAATCTGTGCAATAGTATATTCTGAAACAAGTATGAATTTCATACAAAAATTAAAACATCTTGTGGTCCACATTTTTTCACTTCATTTAATTTTAACACCTTTGCCAAACAAGCTCTGTTCATTTTTTTTAGCTATTCAATAAAATATTCCTCTTACTGAAACAGACAGAATCGGTGATAAGTTTATTAAAGTTATACAATCAACATACCCACTGAATAGATTCTTTTATTAGTGTTTTTGTCTTATTATGTATAACCAATTAACGAATTTGGCCACACATTTCAGAATATCAACAAGTTCTTACTGTTTCGATTCACCAGTTTGGCTACCTCAGTTGAATTTGAGTTGAACACAATCATTTTTAGTTATAATTATGAAAGTTTGTCAGAGAAAAAGAAAATTTATCTTAATTATCTTCAATAGAGTCTCAATCTTCATGGGTGAATTATGAATGACATCTCATTAGAGTACTTCGATAGTTTATAGTTTTATTTATTGAGGCAGCGATATAGTAATAGAACCTGAATCCCATTGATTGAACTGGACTGAATAATAAACTGTTTATTTTCATGATATTCATAAGCTTAGGGGCTATACTCATTCTGGTTTCCTCGCTCTTTAGCTGCAATTTGCAAATGATGGTAAATACGAAAATTTGTCAATACAGTGTCAGAAATTATATACTGCTGGTAGGTTTAGAGATTTACACAATCCTAATGTTATTTAAGAATCAGGAACATTCTCAAGCTCAGAAATTTGCTTTGGAAAACAAAAATATTGTACTAAATATATTTTTAGGTTATGTTTATTTATTTCCCTTCTTTGACTGATGAACCCACAGAAATTTTTAGTGACTTTTTAGTAACTAGAAATAAAGCCCCGACTGGACGTTCATGGCATGCTTCGATGTCAATAATTCTTAAACGGACTATATATCATATTACGCAATATGCAATAAGGTGGGATAAAGAATCAAATGCAACTAATTAACACTTAATCTTGTTATGACCGAAGGAAGTAGTCACCTCACTAATAGCTAGCTACTGCATATTTTCAACAATACCTAAACATCTATATTAAACTTTTATGCGGCGCAAAGACTTGTAATATCCAATTAGGTAAAATATGTAATGCATATCCATCTAAATGGTAATTGATCTCGTTAATACAGGAAATTGCGCCACACTCAACTATCTAATTGTTATATTCATTGATTATAGTTGACCTTCAATCGATCGACACTTTCTGGTATGGTCTTACAAATTGTTAGGTTAGGTATGTTCTAAAAGGGGCCCAAATCTAGGAATCCTTCCTGAGACAACTTCTATACACACCACAATTGGGGGGCCACAAGGTGCCGGGACGCAAATTCATTATTTCAATAATTGTTAGGTTAGATATGCTCTAAAAGGGGCCCAAATCTATGAATACGAACGGGGCTTCCAGAGACACCTTCTGTGCACACTCTGGGGGCCCGATAAGCGCTCACCTGGATCGCGGAGCCGCGTTACAAAGCGCGAATGCATGTTCTCAATTGTGAGGTTATGTTCAAATATTGAGCTACAACTCTCTTTGTTATACTACTTTCATAAATATGTATTTCAAGTTCAATTTCATCGATTTTTTTAATTGTAGGCAGTTTTATACGAGATCAACCACCAGTTTCGAATTTGAAGAAAACTTGTCATACGTCCTTTTGTTCAGGGTGAAACTCTTACTTTAAAACCACCTGTGGTGTGGTGTCATCATGTGATTTCTCATTTTATCATCAAGGAACATAACGTGTTTTCCACCTAGGTGCGGATAACAGGACGGTGCAAAATCGTCTTGTCATTCCCTCAATAAGGATTTTTATCAATTTCAGCATCACTGAACTGCTGCAAATTTTCAGGAGTTGGTACGCGAGATCGAATTTTCCTCCCAAGAGTATCCAAACATGCCCAATTGGGTTCAAATCTGAGCTTAGAGCCTATTGAATTCTTGGATATAAACCTCAGCTGATAGTGCTAAATACTCCCTGTTAATCCTAGCAACATGCGATCGGGAATTATCATGCTGAAACACACGATTAAGAAAAAGGAATATTTTTTCAGAATGTTATTGGAATGATTGCCAAAGCTTGTAGGAAATCATTTTCATAAAATATTCATCGAATTACGATATAGGAACGATAAGAAAATAACGATTTTTCAAATCGAATTTTCTCATTAAATAATACTCTTTCGGGTATAATGGTTACGAGGAGTCATTGCTACGATGCTTCTGACTACTCACAAGAAAATTTATTCGGTTATTACGAGCAGTTTTTGAAATAAACGTGAATAAAAATTGCATTATATTGCATAGGGGAAAAAAAGTACCGAACACCCTTTACTAAATCGTCTCCAATAAACGGTGACTAAGGAGTGACATGTGGCGCTTAAATTTCTTTTGTTTATGTTTTCAATCAGTTTTCAGTTTATTTTCATTACGTTCGGATTTAAGGTTGAATCTGTGAAAGTACTGTTATAGAGATTCCGAAATAGTGAAATGTAATGTGGCTCTGAAAACCCTAAATGCTTCAACAAAAATTGAGCTACTGTTATAAGTAAACTATAAAATTATCAAGAGAAGATGTGTCTTGATGATGAATTAGGATATCATTAGGTTGAACAACTGGAACACACTAGGGGTGGTTCTATAATTAGGGTAAAAAAACAGACTTGATTTCACCAAGTATAAAATCACGTACGCCAAGTTTCCTTGAAATTCAAAACTGGTGATCAATTTCGTATGAACCTACCTACAATCTAAAAAATTCAATCAAATCGGACTTTAAATAACATATTTACTCGCATATTTATGAATGAACAAACTTAATCAATTTTTTGATTGGATTCGTGAAATGATAATTTGTTCGGTGAGTTTATAAACATGGGTCCGAGATGGCTTTGTCGCCGAGATCAAAGTCAAAGCTCAAGAAACAAATTTTTTTCATAATATTTATTTATTCATTTGGATCACTGCAAATTGGCAAAAAACTACTGTTTCGTTTCAGGTAAATTACATTATACATTTTCATTGTGTTAGATATTGCTTGAGATTTCTTAAAAACTTTCTGCAATCCCTGAATTATGTGAATCCATTCGGAGAGTAGTTATGTTCATGAATATTATTTTATTAGCTTTTAATTCAAAAGAATGTATACCTGAATTCGTAATATTGCTATTGAACTAAAATTTCGTCTACGCAACACCCATTCAAAATTATATGTGGAAATTCAAACAAAATAGAAATTTCGAGTTAGGGGCGTGAAGTTTGGATGTATCATAGCGAACTTTCACTGCTATTTATTCACGAGGTAGCTATTCTTTACATTTAATATAAGAAGAAAGACAAGGTACTTTTCTAGATGTTTCATATGTTTCAATAGAATTTGCTTCTATCCGTTTTCAAGATCACATCAATTACACCTAAATTTTAATGAAAGCTTTACGTAACAACTTTCTAATTGAATTATTGATACCTCTGATTTCTACGATTGAAGTATTCAATGTTTACCCAATTTTACAAGGTATATTCAATTTCAAAATATTAAAAAAAAATTGAACTTTGACCTCCGGTTTCTGAGTTTATATTATATTACATTTTACAGTATATAAAAAAAATCGCTATCTGAGGTAACGAAGCTTTTCGGACGCATGTTTATGTGAACTTTTCTTCTTTAAATAAGCTGTGAAATCTCACTTTAACATTTGATATCATTATTTTTGAAACGCCCTGTGTATAATATCATTGGTATAGTCTATTTTCATTAATATTTTCATAGGATAGAAGGAGTTCGGCAGGAAAGAGGAAACCCTATGTTCAGCAGTGGACGCAAATGGCCAAAGTATAATGATGATGATATTCCAGAAGCACAACTTTATCCTCATTATTCCTCATCAGGAAATTGGAGCTGTTCTGGTGTCAAATCTGAGAAAAGATTTAATTTGGAATCCCTCAAAATTGTTCCCTTTTTCAACAGCGGCTTGTCATGATATTTTTCACACATCTAAAGATAGGTAATATAGTTATCAATATATCTCACTCTCAATTTCAGTATTCAACTAATAATCTATCCCGCTGCCTGACGTTCGTTTGCATCTCTCTACAGCAGGGGTTCCCTACAAAATTTTTCCAATGACCTCCTCATCAAGGTATTACCTTGACGAGGACCCCCACTATTTCCTTAAGACCTAAACAAATCTAAAGTTACCTGTAAAGGCCAAATTATGTAAAAAATATTAAAACTTATGCTATACAACTTGTGAACCTAGGGATCGGCCTTAGGCGTAGAGGGATGAGGGGTACGATCAGGGGGGTTGTATTATCGACAATTTTTCATACTTCTTGGAAATTTTTCAGAACAGTTGATAAATTATCGAAGCTGTAGGAAAAATAATCGAAGCAGTCGATATTGCTACAAGTGCAAGGGAACGGTAGGCTATAATTTTGTACAAATGTCTGTAATTTAAGAATTTTTGGCCGGTAATAGAATCAATGTCACACTTGATTTTTTAAAATAGAGCAGCGACGCCCATATTTGTCCTACATTTCATTAGATTTTGAAAGAAAATTGAATATTGGCTAGTACTGCTGGTCTGGAAAGAGTTAAAGTTTAAATTTTCAGGATAGGTATGGGACCTGAATATCTCATTTCAGTTCTTTAGCGGGCCAGATTGATTGAGAATTTTTGAAGTAATTGACAATGAAATATTTCCCTTATTTCAAAAAGTGCCCATATTCTCATTCTGCAAATTTTAACAAACTCGAATAATCCTTCGATTAAAAAAAATATGTGCAGACAACAACTGTTCTATGACGTTGATACTATTATTTGATATTTCTGAATACATTTCTTTTGTAACCATCATACGAGCCTTTTCACGTTTATTCCTGAAAGAACCGTAATTTTTTTCCAAAATCGAAATGATTTTGAGTTTATTTCTTGAAAATCGTGTAATAATTCGATTTTTATTTTGCACTTATGAGCATATCAAATTCAAATGATTACTGATGCCGTGCAGTTCTGTAGAATGTAATCTGGTAATGCAGAAGTAATGAAGTATCACTACAAAATTTGAATTGTTTTTGAGGCTCTTTCACCTTTGTTTTTTTAATCATTCAATGCACAGGTGGAAAATTTCGGAATTTTATCCCTTCCCCTAAAATTTGGTTTTGGCCCGTCCCTATGCGGACCCCTCAGCCATACCTAGCGGAACCCCAGGGTCCGCGGACCACCAGTTGGGAACCACTGCTCTAAAGAATTGAAGAAATGAGCTATATTTTTTTTATAGAAACATCTGCATTTGAAGAGTAGGTGTAGTGTCTGAATATCACGGAGTATGTTGATATCCGAATTTTGATGTTGGAATATCTCGGTTGAAACGGTTGGGCTACATTGTTCGAATGGTATCCACCTAAAATTTCTTACTATGTTTCTCAAATATTTCAAAACTCTCGAAATCCCATCGGGTCGAAATTTTATAGTAGGCTGCTCGGTAGCGTCACATTGACTCATTTTTTCAGAAAAATTCGATGCTTTAGTTTTGAAATTGTAATCTTTTGAATTATTATATTTACAATCAGTCGACGTTCAGCCGAAAACACAATAACTTTTTAAACTAACATTAGAAGACCTGACTTTTTCGAGATAGTTTAAATATTTTAACAGGGTAGTTGTATTGATAGGTACATTAATGGAATGAGACAAGTAGTTTCGAATCTATTGGACATTGAACTTCGTCCTTATAATGGAATAAAGAAAACAAGGGTTGCCTTATAGTGCTTTGTCAGATTTTTTACTTACAAATTAATATTCCATGGTTCTGAATGCCAATTCAACATAGGAAGAACCGTGACATTCTTAGCCTTGAGTAGTAAATGGTTTCATACTTTTCATTCAAATCCCTCGATAATACCCCTCCATATTTTTATTCCATAATATGTGCAAGCAAACCAATGAAGACAAAGCATAATTATTACACTGCAATTGATAACTCCACTATAGTTGGATATGCCGAAAACTGAAAGAATTTTTTTTCAATACTTCTATCGGGTATTCTAAATAGTCATATACATTTTTATTAGTCGGCACTCCTTTCTACATTACAATAACTGACGCATTGATTTTTTTCTGATATCTGGAAATTCTCAAGAGTAATTTATATGAGTACGTAAAGACTTTTTCGAAAACTATCGTCCAATAACTATTACGTCCACCATTTCGAAACTGTTCGAGGCTTTGGTACATGAGTTAGTGTAGGAACATATAAAAAATCTAATAGATATTTATCAGTACGGGTTTGTGGAGTTCGGAGTTTGAAAGCCAATCTTGGTTTCATGTAATATGTGAAGAAATAGTGTATTATACGGTTTGTCTACCTCCGCTTCGCGTCTAGAGACAATATAACCTCTAGCTGAAATCTATTAGTTTTATTCCTAATATAATAAATAATTTTT
>CM024241.1:34717602-34782724 GCA_013421045.1 Propylea japonica | reverse complement strand
AGGAACTGATAGCAATGTCGAAATGGGACGTCAGTGTAATCTCTAATTACAAAAAAAGATAAATGTAACACGCGGAAGACTGGAAGAGTAAACACCCAGATATCGATAGTCCAGTGGGATTTCACAATTTCTAATTGAGATAATCATTGAAACCAAAAGTGAATTAATTTTTTACCACATCCTGTATGTGGATAAAATTTTACATAGAGAATATGATTATTTGTATTGAAGATTCAAGAATTTTCTTTTTTTTTAAGCGCTCTTTCTACTTAAACGATTGCTAAAGAGTTTTTCAATAAGAAGTGTTATTTGATATTCAAGGAAAAATGTAATTTTTCAATATATAAATGATCGGATGTTTATTTCATTTCAAAGAAGAAGCTATGCGTTATAGTGGAAAATAACATCAGGCAAATGACCACCACGGCCACGCTTACAGGACCACATCCTTTAATGAAATTTTCCACAACCAAATCGCGAAGTGACTGCCTTTGTCCTCGATAGCCTCACGAATTCCATCTTTTAGGTCTTGAATCGACGCTGGACTTTTTGCGTAGACCTCTTTCACGTGGCCCAAAGGAAGAAGTCGCAAGGTGTTAAATCACAAGATCTCTGTGGCCAATTGTGATCACCTCTTTCAGAGATACACGGTCCGGAAACCTTTTCCCGCAAAAGATCAATGATTTCGTTTTGCGTGCGTGGCACGTAGCGTAGCACTGAACTTTTTAAGCCCTAAAACCGAAATCTTTATGTAAAATACGTTTGTGGAATGGCTAATTCCAAAGAACGACGAGGAATGGCCAAACCTGGATTTTTCTTCAACACTTTCGGCTAGAGTAGCAATATTCTCGACTGTTCTAGAGCGACGTGCACGGGTTTTATTCTCCACATCACCAGTTGTCCCAAAGCTCGAAGTTTTCCACCAATCTTTTTTGCAGTCCGACAAGGTGCTTCACGACGACCCAAAAATGTTCGAGTTTAACGAACCGTCTCTGTCAAATTTTCACCATCTTAATAGTGAATTTAAAAAACTTCAATGCGTTCTTGAAGCGTGTATCGTTCCATTTTTGTTGATGGCGTAGTTTTTACTTGTCAATGTCAAAAAATGACAGCTTCAAACGTGATATCTACCAAAAGAGCGGGCTATTCAAAATAACACCTCTTATTGGAAAACCCTTTATATTGTTTTGCCAAATATCTGCAATTTTCGAATTTTGAGTGAAAATCTGAAGTTTTTTATTCGTGTCCTTTATGGAAATTTGAACATTTGCTTTTATGTGTTGAGGCACAAAACCAGCTTCTTATTCTAAATAAAATATCGAACTATTTATGAACATTCATCATTGGTAAATAGGTAAGTGGATAATTTGTGAATGAGAATGTTTTAAAATTTTATCACAAACATAGCCATTATCCAGGATCATTTTGATTGAGAGAAAAAGGAGGTTTGTACTCACTAGATTCTATTTCACAATCTACTCTACTAGTTTCGCCTACTAGGCATCATCAGGAGCTTTGTCAATAAATAAGTAATTTACATTGAACATTTAGTTGGAAAACTGACATCCACAAACAACAAAACTAGTGAAAACTTAAGAACACTTAAGAATTTCGGAAAAGTTTTCATTCGTTTTGTTCTTTGTGGATGTCAGTTTTCCGACTAGATGTTCAATGTAGATTACTTTTTTATTGACAAAGCTCCTGATGATGTCTAGCAGGTGAAAGTAGTTGAGTAGATTGTAAAATGAAAAATCCAGTGAGTACAAACTTCCTTTTTCCCTCAATTAAGAGTGTTTTATATTAAATGTGACATCTTTGCTAATTTTGCCCAGATTGAATCGAAACAAAAACTCTACTTAAAAAGACAATTGCTAAATTACGTAACAACAAAACTATGTCCTGGATATCCTTGATTTTGACTCATTCGAGAACATCTCAGCAAGCTAATTAAACGAATTAGAATGAAATGACGAGAATGTACGATATTGAACTTGAACCGCGACTAGATCGCTCATAGACTCGTAACAAGTGCTGCCAACATTGTGCCATTCATTAATAGTACAACGTCCTCTCCTGGCCTTGAATTTTTAAATACCAACCCAAAGAAAAATGACGACTGTACCGGAAAACGTCGTCATTTGCAACGAAGCGTCAAGCCGTGTCAGACATTTCCATTCATGCAACCTGTAGGTGTAAAATTGGCGATATCTTTATTGGTACGATGCAACGTCATCGGCATTTAATTTTTAAAATTCGCGCGAAAAGCGCTGCGACAAGTTTTAACTTTGTAACGATGCCGGATTTAATCGAAATTTCGGAGATCTACGGAAACCCAGGAACAAATCTACCGATTCGATTAATTTTGTACCGAAATTATTCGAAATATTTTTGTTTTTAGAGAAATTTTTATCAATAAATAGTTTTGAACAATGTTCCATTACTAAGCAACGTGTTTTTTCGATCTTTTTCGGAAAAATTAGATGTTCTTGTGATATTACTCACGAATATTCGTAGCTACTCGCTTGTAAGATCACTGATCATGCTACAAAAGTTTTATAGTCCTCTATTATTTCGCCAAGTACTAAGAACGCTCAGCCATCAAAACGTTGCGATTTAACACCGTGCGACTTCCTCTTACAAAGTTATCTGAACGTCAAGGTCTACGCCTACTTGGGAGTTATCGACCTCAAGAGCGAATTTCCATATCGGCAAATTTGCGAATTTTAAACGGGAAATTTGTGGAAAATGATTAGTTGTCGAGAATTGTGAGTTTTCTTGTAAAATTGAAGGTTCACTCGATAGTCGGTACTTTACGCTGATTAATATCTATTTTTTATGCTGATTTTCCGATATCAGACGAAATATCAGGTTTTGTGATGTGGGATAAGGAGGTCGGTTGAATTCAAGAATTGATCCATTTTCATGAATAATAAGTTGAAGTTTGTATGATTGTTCGTTTTATAACTCAATTCTCAGTGAGAATATAATTTTCATCAGAATTTCCGAAACAATTGTAAATAAAACTCAAACTCTCTGATGACATTTACCAAACAATTTCTTTTAAAAAGACAGCATTGTGTTTTATAAGCTTTTCATTATCATGACAACTAGTGGTCACATTATATTTATTACGTAATTATCGAATTTTCCAGTTTTTGGTGGTTGCTTTAGGCCAATCGTTAACACGATAACTGCCGAAAGAAAAACTTCCAAACATTTACATTATTAATTCAATGAATTCGAGAATTGAATGATGAATAGTAATAATTATATTGTCACAGTTTTTCTGGAATATAACAATGTAGTGGTTTTCGTGACCATAGAACTACTATTCAATATCTCTGACTTTTCTCACATATCAGAAGTATGATAAAATCTATCACGTCTAGACCAGAATTCCCTGCCAACTACGACGTAAAAGTTTGAAAGAAAAGAAAGCTTCCTATCTTCCACAAAGGTGTGAAATTTCTACAGCAATTAGGCTGAAGTTTAAAATTTCCATTTGAATATTCATATTTCGTACCCGTGGAATACTCAGGAAGTGGGAAATTATGAATAGGACATAGGCGGCCTCGAAAAGTTCATAACACCATGACCACGAACATCTTGAAGTGAATTATTTGGCAATTACTCCAGTACTGGGGCTCCACTAGGTGTAAATCCACCTAAGGTATTAAAGGCAGCTCGGTTCTTTTTAAAAATTAAATGCCTGCGACTTTTTTCTCATAGCCACGCGTTTCTGTGATCGATACAGCGTTTATTAGACATATACAGTGTGTTGGTCATGACTTAGCGATAATTTAAGGGCATCAAATATACCTAATACTATTATCGACAAAAACACCCAAATTTGGAAGTTTACCCCCTTAGTTGTGGAGTAGCCCCCATTTTAAATTTACTTTTTATTTTCGTGTGATCCTTCCAAATAATATCGATTTCTTTGGAAATAAAGGTTCTACAGATGTAAAAAAAATGTTTTTTGAAAGATGATACTACCACCTTCTATTGAAGTACAGGGTCTTTATAAATGATTGTAACAGCGCAGTTGGCTTTGGATTGAAGAATACCAATCTCTAACCAATCCAATCAGAGCATTGCATGATCACAGAATTCGGTGGTTTGCATAATCCAAAGCCACTGCGCTGTTACAATCATTGATAGAGACCCTGTATAACAATATGAAAACATTTAACTTGAAAACGCCATAAGAAAATTGTTTAATAAAGTTTTAGTGAAAATATGTACTGATTTTCTTAGTGAATCCGCAATAGTACAAGAACCAGCACATTGAAGTAAAAATTTTTTTCGATGATTTAACACGCAAGGATATTAGCTACAAAAACAACTCACATCATTTCTGTAAGTTATATATTTTGAGAGTTATTGCTGCTCGAACATGATCACTACGGGAGCAAGACACAAGACAGGTCGTCAGGAAAGCCACTGCTTGTCTACAGAGCAGAGGCGGCCATTTGAGCAATTTTTATGATTAATTGTTTTTTGATCATTAAAAATTATCGAAAGTACAGTACTGTACTGTACTGTTTTTTTTATGTTATCAATTTTCATAAAGGTCATGTGCGAACAGCAATTACTTTATAAATATGTAACTTACAGAAAATATGTTGGTATCGTTTGTAGCTAATATCCTTGCGTGTTGCTCATTGAGAAAAAAATTATAAAGGCGGTAGTATCATCTTTCAAAAAACATTTTTTTCACATCTGTAGGACCTTTAGTCCAAAGATATCGATATCATTAGGAAGTCGACCCTTCCTAATAATATCGAATAAAATATCGATCAAATAAAAAGTAAATTTCAAAATGGAACTTCTCCAAAACTGAGGGGGTAAACTCTCCAATATGGGTGTTTTTGTCGATAAAATTAGGTATATTTGATGCCCTTAAATCAGTCGCGCAGCACTTTTTTTGTTGGGGGGGGGACTGAATAAAAACAATTCTTGATGATACACAAATACGAAAGTTTCAAAAATAAAGAGAAAGGAATAACGGAGAAAATTATCTTTGGAGGGGCTGCAGCCCAAAGCCCCCCCCCTAGCTGCGCAGTGCCTTAAATTATCGCTAACTCATGACCAAACACACTGTATATTCTTTCGAAATGAGTTTTCTATGGAAAATGTGGAAAATAGATCAAAGAAATCCTTGCTTTACATCAGGAGATAAATACTATGGATTCGACTATCGAATATTCTATTATTCTTTACTCAAAATCAATGACTTCTTGAGATATTTCCGTTACTATAAATGACAACCGGCCACTTCTAGTATCTTAAAAATATTTATCCACGACTATTATATAATCTAATCTTTTGTGAGATCGGCCAAAATAATATCTCATTAATCACTTGTGATTAATGAGATATTAATCACTGCTGTCAGATGCTTCATAGATTTAGCTTTGATATAATATTCTTTAAATTGGTATTTCTTCAGTATTCTAAAGTACTCCAACTAACAAATATGGGCATACCTTGTCAATCGAGGGCCAAATCTACTTTCATTATATCAATTAAAGCTTTTTTATTACAAAATGTACCATGACCAGTCTCCAAAAATTTCTCATGTGTCAACTTGACTTTTTCCACGCTTGTCATAGAAGGGTCTTGTCGCGGTCGCCAAATGTAAAAATCTTCAAGAAATATATTCAGGTGTTAGTGATAAAGTATAGTATGCTACTCGCGTATAATGGTGTTATTTACTCGGTGAATAATAGCTATCATTATACGCTCGCTGCATAATATACTAATTATGAGTGACGGATTATTCAGCATGCATTATGTAATAGTATATTATTCAATGAGCGGTAATGCAGGTCAAAAACACACGCAGATGAGTTTTGCACCACGAGCCGTCAGGCGAGTAGTGGTGTAATTCATCAAGTTGTTTTGAGCATTACCGCGAATTGAATACTATACTTTATCACGACTTTCTTCAGTAAAATTCGAATTAATCTGCATTTAAAAAATTTTGAACAGTTGTCAAAAGCATTGACAACATTTCGTCAAACCTCTGTACTCTGTGTTCGGGAATCAAATCAGAGTCTCTAATAAATCAAGTACTTTGGCAACTTCAAAATTCACGTTTTCCAAAAAAAATCTGGAATGAATCGCTAGAACGTTATCTTGATGGCTGAAATAGAGTTCCGGATCGATCCTATTTTTATTAATTTTTTTTGTAAGCAATTTCATTCTTCCTAGGTATTTTTATTAGCGGGAGTTATGAGCGGGTGTTATTATAAACTCGCTTTTCGGTTCATAGACATGTCACGGTTGTGTTAGATACCATTACACATAGAAATTAGTTAGTAGGAGTGGATAAAGATATTAATTTGACAACAACTGTCAAGTTTTTCCACGGGTAAACTCGAATAAACTGCTGACAGCTCCTGTCAAACAGTTTTTCAACTTACTATTTGTAATTCGAAATTGCGCATTTCTGATTGGTGAAAATTACGACGAGAGACATAGCCAATGATAAAATTGCGCCTAGTTCTATTCGAAGTTACCAATTGTCATATCATCTGTAATTTTCGAATTTTGAGCAAAAAATGGCCTCAACGATAATATTCGACTCCCTGATGACCAGTCCGTGGTCAAATTAATTTCTGTCCAAATGGCCGTCCATTTTTAGCAATTTTTCATTGGAATTATCATGACTTAAACGATTAAAATGCTTAGGTACCTTCAATTCTGTTCTCGATCCTTCCTAATCTTTCAATATAAAAGCAGAATAATACGATTTGAATTAGACTTGACAACATCTATTAACATAGAACACATTTCAGTGACTTAGTTCTGATTTAAAAAGAACCAGTATCAATTTCGCCAAAATCTCTGAAATTTTTTTTCTCGCACCGGGTATCGAATTTTCGATTTCCGGACGATTTGGCATCGTGTTGTGTTACGTTTGGCGGCTGCACCAAAGCGCCGAAACCGAAAACTGATCGCCACGTATGTCGCAGCTGATTAGCCAGACGTAACGTCTCAATTTTCGGACTATGAAACCTGTTTCTGGTCGCCCAGAAGGCTACGACTCAAGCAGGAATGCTCAAAAATGAAAGAGACTCCGGGATTATTCGGTAATCGACGGAGCTCGCAGGATGGATAAAACGCTTCGAAAATACCTCAAAGGGGTCGGACAGGATATTCTGTTTCAGCTCTGTAATGAGGCCACACCGGAGATGGGCAGATCTCGATTTTGAAGGTTAGGAAACGAGAAAATTTGCGAGGGGTCAATTATGGGTTTGATTGGTCGTTCTATAGACAAATCAAGCTGAGCGATACGCCCTCTGGTGACGATCTGAGTAACCTTTAATATTGACATGATTCTTTCATTTTGCATTGTGTTGTGATTTATGTGAATATTTAACATTATTAATATTTTTTTAAGTATAATTCATTCAAATCGATATTGTTCAGTTCCTCAGTGTCCTGAGAAGAAAGAAATCCACATAATATACATTTCCATGCCTTTCCTCAAGCTAGGAATAAATTTCGTGTTTGAGTAGAAGGGTTATATAAGACAGCGACTAAGTAATGGTTAAGATATAGTTCGAGACCATTAGTCGCTCGATTGATAACCGAGTTGATTACAAGATTTATGCGACGATCTCAATATGAATTGTGTATGCTTCTTGATTGAAATACATTCTTATTTTGCACGAGACTTACATTTGACATAATAAAATTTCTATGTAACAGAGTTTTGACATTTCTCGTAGTTCTTCTGAATACTTTGTGAAAGGTTGCCATGAAGATTGCACATTAAAATGGCAGAAATTGAGCATTAAAATGGGTCATTAATGATCAATTTCGACGGAAATATATATTTCAATTGAATTTTTATAAGCTCAATACGAATTCCTGGAAATTCTCTTATAAATAATCATAATAAATGTCGAAACTATTCCCGATACAAATTTATTTGTGGTTCAATTAACGTAATTGTTTTTATCAAAATACTTGCTTATTTGGTTCAATTATTCAAGCAATAACATTTGACTAATGCATGCTCATCAATTTCCACATATACTTCATGAATTCCTCATCCTAACCTGTTCATAAACTGCATATTCTTGTAAATACCTCATAATGTTTACCACAATACGGATGCAAACAATGTACGATTTCCTGGTAAGCTAAAACGAATGATAAACGCACATATTCAAAGGTTTTACATACATTTGCTCGTGAAAAACGGTTATAACTGAGAATTTCCCATTTGTCTACAATTTTTCTGATGACGGCTCGGCAGAACAATGACATAAACCATTATATATTCACATGATGGATATTAACCATTATTCATATGAACAACATGCTTAAATATCAATTTTTCATATTTCTGCGATGCTGTTTGCAACTTTCTGCAAAAAATTCTATTCAATATGTTGACAGTACTATTCATCTGTCTACAGGACCGTTACTTCATACAGCTGTCAGATTTGACACTTTGAATAAGTGTAGCCCACAACTATGCTCAATTCGAGAGCACTCTATTTGAATGACTTAATTTTGTTGAAAAACGTATAGTTTGTTATTGCCGATAGTTTGAAAACTGTTTTGAATTATAATATGTGAATTCTGCAATCCATGTTGACATTACTGTCAATCGGTCTAAAATAAGAGTTTAAAACATGTGTCAGATTTGACATTTCGAATGAGTGAGACCCATATCAATATTTGAATTTTTTAATGCTTATAAGTTAATGACAGACAAAAATTTCAAGATATCCACCCATATGAATTGACTTGTTTCGATTTTTTGTTTGTTTTATAATGTGCATTCTAATTTGTGTTAGTAATATCTTTTTCGTTTCGAGGTTTTCCGTCGAATAGCAAAAAATAATCAAAAGTAATCGTATGTTTGGTCAGGAATGGACATTCAATTTTCGTAGGTATTCAAATTGCCGCATTCAAAGTGAAATTGTATATATTTTTGGCTGAAAATCTTCCATTATAAAATGTCTGTCAATATGTCGTTAATTCTCAGTGAATTGGAACCACTTGTGATATTAGTGTCATAATAGCAGGAAGAACCATCATTTCAGACAACAATAAAGTATTTCCAAATTCTACACCACGGGCCAATTGTATTTTCATTTCACTGAAATTATCAGATTTTCCAATAGTATTCACGTAAATTTCATAGCTCAAGGAAACAGAACATTCCAACAATATCTATCGAAAAAAATGCTTTATACATTCAATAATGAAACTTCGCAACAATAAACTTCATATGGGAAAAACAATTATATTATCCAATGAATACTCTAATTCACATAGCTTCATCGTGCACAATTACTGCATGGAATTATGTAAGTACCTAATACCCAAGCGATTAAATACAAATCAGATAAAAATTACATTTCAAAATGATGTAAGGTCAGTTTTATTGAATAGAACCATTTTTCAAAGCGCTTTTTCATTCCACATTATCATCTGCGCTTATCAAAAATGAAAATAACTCGATATAAGAGATAATAAGCTTCGTAAATCGAAAAAACACGATTTCTAGAGAATAATAAGCTTCGTTATTCGAAAAATGTAAGCCTATCGAACTCTATTCGCTATTTAGAGAATTCACGAGAACGTCAATAATCTGAGTTCAATCAGTTAGTGCAAATCCTGAAACACTGCTGTTTCCTGTTGTCAATTCACTCTCAGAGTGATACAACGATACTGTTCGCAAGCAGCAACGTTCATAATAGAGCATCATCACTGAACCCATTACATCGACCAAAATACCAAACTCACACGTCGAATATAATAGTCAGCTGTTTGCAGAGGTGCATGACCTAGACTTTTAAACGTTTAAAGGGCCGAAATCTATTGTTCCAACAATCCAAACGATTTGCTTAATATGTGTAAATCATGTTTTGTAAACGAATTTCAACTACGCTGTCGTAATTTGAATTTTAAAAATAAACGTGGACTAGATATTATGCCTGGAGTACCTACTAGCTTTCTCCTGCATGAATTTTTTCGTTTTGAAATGGGACCCAATCTAGAACCTTGACGCTCACCGTGCTTAATCTTGGAAGACTTTTATCAATTGAATTGTAAAACAAATATTGAATTTAAGCAGACCCTTCTCAGTGTCAATTTGTTTTAGTTCGCGATACGTTGGTACAGATATTTTTATTTGATAACTCAGGCGAATCGGGATTTTAAATTTTAAAGCTCTTTAAAAAGCGTCAGCTCGTCAACCGTGACGAGACAGCTATTTTCCACGGTTTTTTAACCATTTAAATCGCGATTTGATTCCAGTTGCATCCGAGAAGAACTTGTGGGTTTGAATTGACCACACCCAACACCACGAGATCTTTTGTGAGTTGAAAAAGTCAGAAAAAGTCGGTTTGAGCTCTGAGAATATCTCGCAAAATGTACCTGCCAAACAAAACTTAGTCACTGGGCTATTTTTGTTAAGACTTAGGTATGGGTTTTTGAAAGAATCCTATTCGCACTTTGGGGTCATTGGTCGTTATATCTTCTCACTAATCACAAGAATTTTGAAAAGTTACGGAAATAGACGTGCAGCAAAATCAGCTGATCAAGTGACAGATGAGAAGCTGGAAATAATCGGTGGAATTATAGAGATCTCTTATCAAGTTATGTATGTTATTTTTAACAGGCTAACATGACGGAAAACAGCTGATTAGAGCTGGGTATTCATTAGAAGTAGAATGATAAAATTTTTCAGGGATTATCGAGGTGACGTAGATGGGAGAGTTTCGGTCACTAGAACTAGGTGACATAGGTGACATACATAAGATCAGCTGTTGCCGAAGGAAGTGTGGATAAAGAAGAAGATAAGTCTTACCTCCATCATCCACTCTGAGACAACTTTCCTCATCTGTTGGGTAACCTCAGATTGGATTGTGATGAAAGTAGCAGTGCAGACGAGAGCGTATCTGTCTTCTGACTTGAGGAGATTGATGAGCACTCTGTCTTCGAGCAGTGCCGGGTCGTCGTAAGCTTTGTTTTCATTATTTTCGACATTTCGCAACAGACAAGGTCCATAGCTCCTGCCATAAAGTTCCGGCCAGAGAATAAGTCGAAATTTCAACAGGTTATCACATACACTTAATCACTATTTAATGTTGAGTCATCACAGTCGGTTGGTACGTTTGTTGGGTTTGTTTGAGGTGCTTTGAAGAGTGAGTGGTCGATGTAGTTGCTCTCATCCAGTTGATGCTGGAAATTCATTGATCATACACATTTAGATTTTAACTGAATTATCCTGAGCGCCCCTCTACTGCTAAGCTTTAATTGTGCGCAACTCTGGTAAGGGCCTCAGGTCTGGCCCCTCCACGCATATCCTGGGCCCCCACTACTTTCATTCTTACTGAAATTACTATGTTCATTCCGAGAAATTTCTTTTTTATCTTGGTGTTGTATAGCCGGTCGTAGATGTTTCGTTTTGCTCGTTTAGAGCTGTTCGTGTAGTGGAGGAGCAAGGTTGGTCCTCGTATTGGAACGATGCGCCACGGATTTTAACACGTGCTACTTGATTATTTCGCTTTTGTGATTAGGATTTTTCCATAGGATACTCTCTGGGTTAGGATTAGGGGTTTTTGTGTGAGGGGGGTTGCAGTTAGTCAGTATCGAAGTTTCTTTATCGTTTCTTTGGTCCTGGAAATTGTTATCCGTTTTCTGCTACTTTTGTACGTGTTAATTTTTGTGCTCGTTTTACCCTTTGTTTATTTTTGCGTTTCTTCTTCTTTTCATTATTTACTTTTCTTTTCTCAATCGGTGAACTCTTGTTTACTTTTGCTGTTATTTCTTTTCATTATTTAGTTTTTTCAGTTTTAATTGGTCTCAAGTTCTTGTAAACTTCACTCATACTTTTTCGTTCTTGTAAACTTCACTCAATACTTTTTCATTCTTGTCAATTTAGTTCATGCATTTTTCCCTTTTGAAAACTTTATTCTTTATGAAATATGATTCTTAATTGGAGTTCTCGAACTACAGACAGATATAACTTTCGAAGAATTTCGAAATTATAGCTGAAAATGTTTCTTTTTCGTAGCCTGAAACTTTCAAATAAGTTCAAAATTCTTTCAAAGGGAATAATTATAAGATCAGACCCACAATTGATTTCGTATTTTCAATTATTCATGATACCGCGACTGAATTTATACTATTTGGTTTGATTTTTGAAAGTCCTTGCTCGTGTATCTTTACGTGTTAAATATGATTTTTTCTCTACTTCACAATTTCTTTTGTTTTCGAACTATTTGTATTGAACTTTATGTTCATTCCCCTACCGATATAAATGACTATTTTCTTATTTTCATTATTTTCTTTTCTCAATCGGTGTACTGTTGTTTACTTTTGCTGTTTCTTCTTTTCTTTTCATTATCTAATTTTTGCAGTTTTAATTGGTCTCAAGTTCTTGTAAACTTCACTCAGTACTTTTTCATTCTTGTCAATTTAATTCATGCATTTTTTCCCATCTGAAACTTTTACTCTTCTTGAAATATGATTCTTAGTTAGAGTTCTCGAACTACAGATATAAATGTCGAAGAATTTCGAAATCCTAGCTGAAAATTTTTCTTTTTCGTATCCTAAAACTTCAATATTTTTAGAATATGAATAATTATGAGACCAGACCCACAATTCATTTCGTATTTCAATTATTCATGATACCGCGATTAAATTTTACGCTATTCGGTTTGATTTTTGAAAATTCTTGTATCTTTACGTTTAAATAGGATTTTTTGTACTTCACCATTTTCTAACTTTTCGTCATTATTGATAACTCTTTTTCAAACGTATTCGGTTAACGGAAACTTTTTGTATTGAATTTTATAATAGTTCCCCTACCGATATAAATATTTAAATATCAGTTTCATTAGCTGAAAATATGAGATCCTTATTATGCGAATTTTCAGTTGGATATTTCAAATTGATTCACCAACAGTGTGTTTTTTGGATTTTCCACTATAAATTCTTCTCGAATTTCTACATCGACATTGAAATAAGATACATACTTTTATGAATTCTATATTCGATTTTTTTTACATTAGCTTCAATTTTCTCTGGATATATCATAAGCATTACGTAGGAATGAAGACATTCATCAGAATACTCAAAGGTTTTTCAATTATTTTCTTAGAAAAAATGAAGAGAAGAGAAAAAGTTGATATGAAATACCTCGCAAAACTGATCAATTGCAAATGAATTGTTTAATCGTTACTCTTGACTGATAAAAACGTTCATCAAAACAACTCATATTATCTAGAAAATAATAACCAAATGAAATAAATCTATAATTTCGAGTTATTTTTGATTCATCCATAATTCTCTGGTAGATACATATTTGAAATTATTTTATGGTAAAATCTATACATTATCCAAAATAAGTAAAAATATCAATGAAATTAAACCAATTTCTCCACCGAAGGCAAATAGTTTCGTTAATAGTGGAAATGTTTTTTCCTGAATTATTTTCTTGGAATTAACTGAGGACTGTTAACATTTTTTGAGAATCACATAAAATTCCATGCAAATTTGTTTAAAGTATTCAAGAAATTCTTTTCTATCCATCTAATATACGAACGAATGAATGTTTTCTTTCTCAAATACATATTTAAATTTTCTATTATACATTGTAATTAAGTGTATGGTATTTCAATGAAGAAATTTGAGGTAATATTAGGCGATCAACTTTGTTACAACAATGAAAGAATAGTTATCTATTATACACGTGCAGAAGTAGTTGATATTCTTCTATATATATATATATTATATCGCGGGTTCCTACGTCCTCTGACGCATCCCGCATTTCGACCGCCAAGTCTTTCTATCCTTCCATTCTTCCTCTGGTATCGCCCTGTCCCTCATAGTTTCTTTAATCCCATCCATCCATGTCCTTCCTGGTCTTCCCTTTTTCCGCCTGCTCTGTGGTTTATACTCCTCTGCCAACTTCGGCCATCTTTCGGGAGACATTCTTTTTACATGGCCATACCACAATAATTGCCTCGTTTCAATTCTGTCAGCGCTTGTGAACACCCTCGTTGTTCGCCTTCTAATTACTTCATTGGGAACGTGTTCGATCCTTGATATCCCGCAGGCTCTGCGCAGGAAGTCCATTTCAACCACTTCAACTCTTTTTCTGTCATCCCTCGAGAACTGCCAAACACTCACTGCCATATGATAAAATTGGTTCCACAATAGTCCTGTAGATTGTCATTTTAGTATCCAATTTGATCTTATTCGACCACAGAAGAGAGTTAAGTAAACGAATAGCCTTCTTCCCCTGTTGTGTCCTATTAAGGATGTCTTGTTTTGTGGTACCTTCTTCTGAAATGATAGTTTCCTAGGTATTTGAACTCCTTGCACCTTTTTATTCCCGAATCTTCAGTTCTGTGTCCTCTGGTTCGTTTCCTACTTTCAGATATTCAGTCTTTCCCATGTTTACACTTAACCCCCATTCATGATACTCTTCCAGCAGCTTTCTTAACATATAGTCTGCGTCTGCTTCATCTCCAGCGATAATTACTTGGTCATCAGCAAATAACAGTGTCGTCAAACAGTGTTGAGACATTTGTATTCCCATTCCGGATGTTTCCTTCTCCAATGGTTAAGTGTTTCTTGCAGGTAAATTTTGAACAACGTTGGGGAAAGACTGCATCCCTGTCTCAATCCTTTTGTTATCGGGAAGGGTTTGAGGTGGTATTTCCCACTTTAACGGAGCTCTTAGCGTTCACATACAGGTTCCATATGGCTTTCACATACACACCACTCAGGCCAATTTTCGTCAGGGATTCAAAAGTCTTTTCAAGGGACCGTGTCATATGCTTTCTCCAAGTCAACGAACACCAGGTGTGTGGACAAATTTCTGGATTTCCTTTTTTCTATTACTTGCTGGAGAACGAAAACATTATCAGTGCAAGACCTTCCTGCTCGAAACCGCCCTGTTCCTCTATTTCCACGATACTTTCCTCTATTCTTCGTTTTAGTATTCGGCCGTACAATCTCGCCATCGAGCTCATAACGCTTATTCTCTCTGTAGTTCTTACACATACTTTTGTCTTATAGATCGAGCTAATATAAGCCAAATTCCAATCCTCCGGAACCTTGTCACCTTTCAGGCACCTATTGAAGATCCCAGTTATGGACTCCAACAATATGTCTGGTCCATATTTTACCAGCTCAATCGGGATGTTTCCGGGACCTGCAGCCATTATTCTTCTAAGAATTCAAAAGCATCCACAAAATGGCGACTACTTTGGGTATTAACCACTGTTGTTAATTCTGTTAATTTTGACTGAAATTAATGAAATATTTTGTGATTTCTGCATTGAAAAATATAGGTTAGCAGAGCTGTGTATCTTTCTATTGCCAGAAAAAATGTAAAATCTGTGACAGGAGAGTTTCGATCAAGTACCACCATATAAAATGAAATGTAAACTTTACATCTGTGTGTTACTGAGATATTGTCGCTCTATTATGCTCGACAAAGTGTAACAAAATGGAGTGATTTGTCACAGAATTGAAGAAAAAAATCTAGTTCATAAATGAGGAATTAATATTTCACTTTTCATATCAACGAATTAACTGGATTAGACAACTATTTCACCTGGAATGTGGGGAATAATTACCAATATAGGTACTTTTATGAAAGTGATGAAATATGCCTATAAATCTTCTAGAAAATTTGCAGTGTTTCCTCATTTCAAAATTGAGTATTCCAGCCTCAAGCAACATCATTAAGATTTTATCTGACCATAGTGAATAACCCAAAGAAGCTTTTGTATAGGGCAAACCATTGGTGGGTCCCAAATTTGAAGGATAGAGTTTACGCCGCTTTAATTCTAAGCCATAAATTCTGAAAGAAGTTATCTCTAACCACTTGTTTGTATCATACTATCTCAGGAGTGGACTCGACATTTTTCTCGTCACACATATTTTCTAGAACACAAACATACTGATGAAAAATTTATTCAATCATGAAAAAAAGATATTTTAACGGATTCAAAATCCCACAGATTTTTTCAAAAACCGCTATTGAAGGGAAATTTCGATTTAGTTTCAAGTTGTGGCATTAATAATGAACCAAGAATTAGGAAAACATTTTTATAGTGAATTTTAATAATTTCAATGCGTTCTTAAAGCGTGTATCGTTCCATTTTTATTAATGGCCCGTTTTCTACGTGTCAAGTGTCAAAAATGACAGCTTCAAACGTGACATATACCAAAATAGCGGTCTATTCAAAATAACTCCTCTTACTGGAAAACCCTTCATTATAGATTTATTCCCATTGGATGACTGTATTGCAAACAAGCGTGAAGAAACATTAAATTGTTTGAAGATGTAATTACAATATAATCGTAATATGTATTACATAAGTCAATGTTCCTGAATTTCGAAATATTCTGATGATACCATCGTTTCTTGAACTATCATCATCTCTACTTAACCTTTGGTAGCAAAGAATTATATCGAGTTCAAGGCTATCCCTCATCATTTTTCTGTCATAATCCATAAAAATAATTCATATTCTCTCAAACCAACTATACCAAAACGTAGATTATCGGGTATGAGAACCAAAAACTAGCCAGGAAGTTGAATACTCCTCTGATAGAACAAAACTACAAACACGAAAAAGTAATTAGATTGTTCCGGACAATTTGATTCGACAGGGTTCAAGAATTCCTCGACCTTCTGCTCTGTGAACAGTTCCATTGTTGACAGAAGATCCATTTAATTTTTAGATGGACTATTTTCCACAATAATCGTGTTTACAAATAGGGGAATCTATGTAGTTCATTACCAAATTTTTAAATGCTACAAAATGATAAAAATATTGAATTTTGAAATTCCAGATGAGCTAGACCTTCACCTAATCAAAAGAAGGAGACAATAATACGTTATGGTAAATCTCCAAATTTCATTCGAATCATTTCCTAGTCTACGAAGTTGTTGTAGTAATAAATATGTCTGATTTTGTTAAACAAATTTAAATTTATTTTGGATGTGAGAATTATTTTTAACTGATGCTGATGCGGATATAAAAGTTGCAAATTGAGGATAGTGAAAAAATTCCGCAAGTTTTTCTTTAAACAGACATAGGGGAGCCATTTTGCGATTTGGTTATGGAAAATTCCATTAAAAGGATATGGTCATGTAAGCGTGGTCGTGGTGGTCATTTGTCTGATGTTATTTTCCACTATAAACGGCATAGCTTCTTCTTCATAATGAAATAAACATCCGATCATTCATATTGAAAAATGGCATTATTCTTTGAATATCAAAATAACACCTCTTATTGGAAAATCCTTTATATAGCTGAATCCACACCAACCAGCTGTTTTTATTTTCTCCATGTTTTTTCGAAAATTTTCGTTTGATAACTTCTCACCCTATCTGAATTTTGCATAGATAAACTAACTCTAGGGATTATCTGTACTGCAATCATCAAGACAAACGTCAACAAACATTAACTCATCCACATCAAGTTTTGAATCACCCAGATCAGCCCACACCAAAACTGTAACAAGTCAATATTTCCTCATAGGTATAAATAAACATACAACGTAGGAAGGTACTCGGATCCTATAAAAAAATCGGTGGGAAGCTAGACCCGTGTGAATGCCTTCATTTAATGTTTAAAAGGCCCCCCGATGACGTTTCGTCGATAGAGATATGCACTATCAGGAAATATTTGCACCTTATCCTATTTTTGCGCGGAGTTATTCTCGAACTGCGTAATAGCTCGGACTTGCAGAAAAAACCGAGTCAAATATTTGCTTTCTAAGCATAAACACGACCAATTTTGTCCGTTATCACGTGGTCTCGGGTTTCCTTAGTTCGAATGTCCGTGAACCAATACCAGAGATACGGTCACTTTTCTACAATTCAACACCGCAAACACCTACGTTGTCATTTATACTTGGTTCGTTGGATTGTTATCTAACTTTGTTCTATGGTGCAGATTCAAGGATAAGGAGGTGTCAATGGTCGCTGGAAAACGAGATCGATGATCTTGTAATTTTCTTTCTGAAAATGAAGGCATGATTCAACCAGCCAAGAAATTGTTGGCAGCATTTGAAATCGTCACTTTGAAAGGCCTTTTTTGCTACTTAATAAACTGATGTTGGTGTCTGAAAGTCAGTTTTCGTGAAAACTTTATGGGGATTTCGAATAAGTTGTTGATAGTTGATAGTTTAGTGGATAGTTCAAAAAGGGTTTACAGTTTACTGCGACCTCAAGGTATATTGTACCCTCTTACAGAGCTGTTCTGACCACATTTTCACAGCTCGCCTTCCAGTTCTAGAGATCTGATGAAATCCAGTATCTGTGAAGGCTTCAACGAGGCTAGTTCCTCACTCTTACAAGTTTCTCGCCCAAGGCATTTTCTCCTTAGGCTCCCAATGCCAAAGCATTCCGTGACTAGGTGATTGGTGTCTTCTTCCCCCACAAAACCTACACTCATCAGTGTCCGACAATCCCATCCTCAACAGGTGCTTCTTAAGGCGACTGTGTCCTGTAAGAAAGCCAGTGAGGAGGTGTAATCGTTTCTTACTAAGATCCAGATATCTTTTGGATCTTGCTGTTTCAAAGTTCTTCAGGAACTTAGTGGAATTATCCATCCCTAGGAGATTCCGCCAGGGTTTTTCCTTCTCGGCTTTCTCCCTCTCCAGAAACTCTTTATTATAGGTACATTTACCTATACCACAGAAGGATTCTGGGCCAATGAGTGACATTCGTGCGCCCTCTTTTGATATTTACGGCAATTTACCACTGTTCAAATCCATGGGAATGTTAAGCAGATCTATTAGAATATCTAAGGGATTTCAAATTGTGACTCAGGATAACATGTATTTAACTCAGACGCATTTTGGAAATATTCAGGCAGAAGAATATCTGAAAAATTCAATTTATTTTAGCACCATTCAAACTTATGAATGGCATACCAGGTTCCTTTCAATTTCGCAATTGGCATGTCTATTGTCCAGTACGTTAAAAATAAAGGTTGTTTTATGTAAAAGCATAAAGAACCAATGAAAGAATGCTTACGCGTACGTCACACTCAACCGAGAATTCTGATCGTTTGAATTCGCTAACTTATTTCGGTGATTTCAATATTTTTTTTCTCGAGAACCTGAATACAAAAAAAAAAGAATAATTGCTATAATTTTCTGAGGGTCTATCATTTTTAAAATGATTTTTTCTGGAAAAGAGTGAAAATGCCCAATGCATCTCGAAATTCACAAATATAGCAAATACAATAGAATGTTAATCCTTACCAGCAAAAACCCGACGATAATAATATCTAATAAAAAAGCCTCAAAATCAGCCATAAAATATTTTATGAATCTCCTTCTACCACAATTCAAGACCAATAATATCAATATGAATACAAAAATAATGGCATCATAAAGGAAGCTACACTCACTCCTCAATTTAATTTACACAAAATATCTGTTGAATAGTTAAGTACCCAGTTATATAAGAATTTATGTACCGAAAACATTGAATTAAAGCCGAAGTATTTATCTACCCCATGTTGTATATTGTGCTTCTTTATCTGAGAATTAGGAACCATCATTGAAATGGGGTATGAAGTCGATAATATCACTTACGACCTAATCTTTTTTATCTTCGGGATAGCAAAAAAAGTGGAAACACTCCTGTGGGGTCTTCCAGTATGTTCACAGTCCCACAAAACGCCATATGAGACGTATTAGAATTTGGAAGGTATAAAAGCAGGCTCTATAAGTTCTTGACAAATTCATGCCTTTGAGCCCCTAGAAATGCTGTAATAAATAAAGCTCTGTCGGAAATTGAGGGTCGTTTCAATGAAAATTTTGATATATTAACCCATTTGACGTATGGATTTCTTTAACGATTTATGAAGATTTTCGAACATTCTTATGGGAGAAATATTTCAAAAAAATTTAAGAAATTCCTTAGGTAAACTTAAGATTTTGCAGGTTTGTTCTTATGCAGAAAACGAGGTTTCATTTTGCAATGTTCTGAGGATTACTTAATTCATTATTGAGCTCAAATTTTCGAATTGAGCATCTGGCCACATGGTTCTACATTTCATTCAATAAAGAATGAGTGTTTATGGTAGAGATATAAATCATAGTTTTGTTTTTTCAATATGAGTAATATTTTCTTCCAAATCTCTCTATAATAGGAAACAGTTTAAATGCAAAATGTTCAAAAGATATTATAGAATGCACAGGAATATTTGGAAGTAGAACACCCGCTATACGAAACTTATTATACATAATTATTTGCACAAAAGTATCATTCACTATGCGATGAATAGATGGATCCGTTATTGCTAACGGTCAAAAAATGATTATTCAAGTGTGAAAATATCATGATTAAATGCTCGTTTAATACTTACTCAACTGAATAAATTCAAATAACGAAATTTTAACAAGTTTGGATTGGTTTCTCAGTTTATATTCATGCTGAGTTTAATTTTTCGAATATTTTCGAATTGTAAACGGTGAAAATTTCGCGAGAATCGTTTCTTTTGAAGAAAAAAAAATTGTGAATGTTTGATTTACAAAAGAACAAGTCTTTCTGTTGCGTTCATATTTCTATTTTTCTACCAACCTATAGTCCGTTCACGAAAGTTTGCGCCGTTGGTTGGCCATGACAATTTGACATATTCCACTGTGTATATTAAAATTTTAGGTTATGTTGTTTATTTCCTTGTCAGATTGATACGCAATGTTGTCAATATTGCATAGAGTTCTCTGATAACTCGCAAGCTTGTCGAACGAGGCCAGGTACATTCGGCAACGTTGACTTTATTTTACGTTTTGACAGCAAATACTGCCAACTTCAGATAAATAAACAAACGCCTTCTATGCGTTCAAACTTTCGTGAACGGACTATACTGATGCTCAGTTGCAGGAACGTCCATTAAAATTTAAAGGTCCATTAAACCCTTAATCCTCCATTAGTTCCTTGTAATAATGGAGGATTAAGAGTTTAATGGACCTTTAAATTTTAATGGACGTTCCTGCAACTGACACTGAGTCAACTAAATAAATCCAAATAACGAAATTTTAACAAGTCGTTGGTTTCTCAGTTTATATTCAGGTTGAGTTTCATTTTCGAATATTTTCAAAATGGCACACGGTGAAAATTATGAGAGAATCGTTTCTTTTGAAAAGAAAAAACTCAAAAAAATAAAATTTGTGAATGTTTGATTTGCAAACAGAACAGGTCCTTCTGTTGCCTTCATATGTTTCTATTTTTCTCCCAACCTACATGATGTAGGTATTCTAAATCGACAAAATAATAATAAAAGTCAGATACCAGATACCAATAAATGTAATCTTGTTATGAAAGAGGAATATCAATATTTTAACAACGTTGCTATTCAGTGCGAAACACAAAAAGTGGACAGAAGCTCTTAAGTTGTATCAAAATTTAATTCTTTTTCATTATCAATTTGTTAATGAGAAATTCTTTATGCAGCATATAATTGAATTAAAAAAGTCGTCCCGCCTAAGCATAAAATACGAACAAAAACATCTACCAACTGCATGTGTGCCTTGGTAACATTCAAATGAGTTGGGTAGAGACGGTCCGCAGTTCACATTTATTTTAATTTAGAGCCTCATAGGTCACGCTTGAGCCTACCATGATGTATTGGTCTGATGGGGCAAATAATCCATTTAAAATTTAAAAGGCGGCGATGTTTTTGTGGCCTCAGAACTGTTGTCAATATAAAGGAGGGAAGAACGATTCAAAGATATAAAGGGTTCATAAGGTGTATGGTTTAGAAGTGAATTGTAATCAGGCGTTTGAAATGAGTTTCGGGGTACTTACAACAGAAGTGGAGATGGTCAATATAGGTATCTGAAGCCATTTAAGTTGTATTCGTTGACTTAAAATGAATTGTTTGGTATTTGTTTTTGTTCACCTTTGGAACTTTCTGTATGTAGGTTGTGCCTTAGATTGCTGAGCTAATCTTAATATTTAGAAGGAGAAAAATTAATGTGAAAAGGAGTTAGAGACTTGATTTTTTCATAGTATATTTTAGACTTCTATACAGGGTTTTCCTTTTAAGTTGGCCTATTAGACGTTTTCGGAGAACTAGTGAATATTTTGTTCTGAAATTTCAGGTGGAGTCTTGAGGATGAAGGAACTCCTTACCTAAAATATTTTCAAGTCGATAGTGTTACCGGGTCTATTTCAAACGCAAATATACTTTCTTATTTCAAATGGAACAACCTATATTTCTATTTTTGTATCGATTCAATACCAAATTCGCAGTATAACCTACTAACAAAAATTTCTCTTCTATGCACTGTTGCCAAGTTATGTACAAATTCTTGAAAATTTTGACATCTTCATTGCCTGTTTGGAAATGCAATACCGCGATTATTTTCTTTGCGAACGGAACCAAACTCAACAGTCTCATAGTAGAGAATCCATGCATTCATGTGGGGCATTCAGTATTTTGATGTATCATAAGGTTTTTCGAAAAATTTTCTCCGAAAATGTGGAACTTAAAATTCAAATACAGGGTCTCTATAAATGATTATAACAGCGCAGTTGGCGTTGGCTATTATGAATATTTATTTTCTGATGTAAACTTTAATTAAAACAAACGATACTGTAAGTTTGGGCTGGTGGTTTCCGAAAGAAATTGAATAATGTAACTGGAAAATATTTTTGTAGAGAATTTGCAAGAAAAGATAAGATAAAAAATTTCCAAAGCAACCTACGATGTTACAATCATTTATAATGACCCCGTACTTCGAGATTTTCAAATGGCAACCCCAAATTTATTTTACAGCATTCGATTCGAAATGAAGAATGAATGGCAGTCTCCCTTCACACAAACTATTTATTTTGGATAGTTTTCGAATGAAATGAAAAATACTGAAATTCTCAAGTATTTATAGTCATGATATATTTACCGGAAATGCCCATTAAACACTCCGAAGCTACTAGTGTCAAAAAACGAAGAAAATTATATAACCTGTACCTACTGTTTCGTTCGTACCCAAAAAGAAGCTACCCGCTTCTTCCGGTTTACGAAGGTTCTTTAATAAATAATGGAGAAGATGAGTTCATGAATATATTCCTACAGATTCTACAGTTACGTTTTCACAAAATCTGACATATATGAACTCTCAAAAATGACAACTGGCTCGACTGTCTCGTCGCCTTCTTGAAAGTTGGTTTTTTTCACAAGTGATCTTGTCTCCGACATACTCCCACCTGAAAAATGTCTTTGAGCAAAGGCACATTTTTCACAGATAAAAAGGAGACATAAACAAGTGTCTGAAAACCAATAAAATCAAAAGTTCATACGATAGTCCTTCAAAAAAAAACACAATTTTCCGTTTGACTAAACGAAACAAAAAAGCGTTCGGGAGATGCGCCCGGTTCGAGTTCTTCTCGATTTCGATACTCCCGCACTAAAACTGTCTTCTGGAGCAGCAATCTTTGGTACGGGCGGATCTTGACATTGACTCTTTCTTCTATCGTGCATTTTATTTTCCCTGAACCTGAGCAACATCGACGGAATCAACCCTATCAGGTTTGGCCCTTTTTGACAGTGATTCAGTGCAGACCCTCCAGTCTCATGTGCTGATGCGTCCAAATGCTGGGCTGATATTGGTGATAGCGCTGCTTTCCTTTCAAAACTGATCGTGCGGCAAATAGTGACCTTTGTTACAGTCAATTTGGATGGTCCAACTACTCGATTATACCCTCTTTTCCCCATTCTACAAAAACTTCATCATATCGCTCAAAAAGTCCATCTTTTTCGGCTCGCTGACCGTATTTATCAACCTTTTCTGAGCCATTTTGTAATTTGTAGGAAGTGCAGGGTGGTCGTGAATCCGTGGAAGTTGAACCTCATAACGTCCATTTTCATCTTCTGTTATCGTCTGTATAAATGCTTCCCTAACGGCTTTGGCATTTTCTTCCTTGCTACGTTTGTCTGAAGGATCTTTTATGCCAATAGTTTCAAGTTCCAATAAATTGCTAATTGACACATCCTTGACAAGCAAATTGAGAGTCGTCATCACCACATCCGATCGAATAATTTGGTTTGGCATTTTGCCCATATTTGGCTGCAGATGCTAGCTGCTGTAGATGACTCACCTGGTATTTTATCAATTTTAAACCTTGCTGAAACAAACTTCCTGTTGTATTCCTCGCAGCTTTCAATTCTCGAATCAAATCTTCTTCCGAAGCACTGTCTAACACAAGTTCATAGATTTGATTGTTCAACACTTTCAATTCATTTGATTTTGTCCTTAAAAGTTCAAATGTAATTTCTACCGACACTGTATCTACGGTCTCAGCACTAAATAATCCTTCGAGTTCATTGTGTATTTTGTGAATATGCTCCGAATGGCTTTCCGGCTTTTCTTTAAATTCTTTTCGTTGGCTATATTCACTAATCAATTTTCGATTCAAGGATACAAAACACTTCTGGAACGTGGTAAAAATGTGTGCAACAAACTCGGTCAAACCACCAAACCGTTCAAATTCACAAAATCTCTGGAACGTGGTAAAAGTTTGTGCAACAAACTCGGTCAAACCTCCAATCGTCCAAATTCACAAAATCCTGAATCGCAAAGATCTTCTCCAACGTAAAATTGTCCTGGGCCCGTATTCTTGAGAAGTGATATTCGAAAACGTATACGAAATTCATTGCGCGAGTCCCTCTTTTACCTGCAAAAATGCACACCGCGCAATGAAGTTCGTATACGTTTTCGAATATCACTTCTCGAGAATACGGCACCTGTCACGGTCGCCAAATGTTTCGTTCGTACCTAAAAAAGAAGATACCCGCTTCTTCCGATTACGAAGGTTCTTTAATAAAATAATGGAGAAGATGAGTACATGAATATATTCCTACAGATTCTACAGATTCTACAGTTACGTTTTCACAAAATCTGACATATATGAACTCTCAAAAATTACAACTGGCTCGACTGTCTCGTCGCCTTCTTGAAAGTTGGTTTTTTCACAAGTGATCTTGTCTCCGACACCTACAAAAGACAGTTGCTCAGTTGCAGGAACGTCCATTAAAATTTAAAAGTCCATTAAACCCTTAATCCTCCATTAGTTCCTTGTAATAATCGAGGATTAAGAGTTTAATGGACCTTTAAATTTTAATGACGTTCCTGCAACTGACCCAGAAACAATTATAACTATCTACATTGAAGACACAGTGTACTGAAGATTTGAACGGAACAAGCTCATTTAAATTTTTTTCTCGAAAACCTGACTACGAAACAAAAAAGTGTATAATCGCTTTCCTTTTCTGAGGGTGCATTATATCTGGAAGGACGTTTTCTGGAAATCACTGGAAATTTTCATTTTCATCTTCCATCAAATTCTTTCATCTCATTTCGATCTACCTTCGTACATAAAATCGCTGATTTTTAATAAAAACCATCGCAACTTCAACATCATCAAAGACAATAATCTTCTCGGTTAAAATTTCGTCGGTAAGCAGTGAATTAGAGTGTTGGCCCACTACATTAATCTGTATCTTCCATATGGTTAAGTTATTCCCGAGGAATTCACCGAAATTCGCGTAATATCTGGTTCAAAAGACCAGATTCTTTCTGGTGGCCATCTCGGCCCAACCAGTTTGAGCCTCAACAATTTATGGAAAAAAAATACTATTTATTGTTTCGGAAACAAAGTAATAACAGACGGATTATAATCTTTTTCCGTCAATATGCAGAAGGAATTCTGAGATCGAATTTGATATTCTTGATTCGAGTTGGCTGTGGATACCTGCACGAAAGATGATATTAATATGGGGGCAGACGGACATCTTTGGAATTGGAATTAACGATATTTCTGCTTTATTTTCCTGAATCTAACGATTTAGGAGGTTCAGAGATGATGAAACAAAGATTTTTTGTGTTCGTTTCCAGTTGGTTCCTAGGAAAGCAATGTACAAAATTTTTGGCCAACTGTCCCTAATTTTGAGTTTGGAGAAGAGTCTAAAACGACTTGATAGGACTTCATCACTGATGATGAATTAGAGGTCTTAGGTTTAGAGTGAAATGATAATGCTTCACCACAAAGCACACGAAAGAGAGCAATATGCTATAGCCAAAACCCACCTTCAACTTTTCAGGAATTAAGTTTAGTCCTTCAGAAAGAAATGGAACGATATGACTGAAAATTTCATGAATGACTTGATTCTTGCGATGCCTAGGACTATTTAGCAGTTGATTGAAAAAGAAAGGGTAATACAGACTATTGAAAATGTACTTGAAATAGAGAATCATATTCATTTCATTTCCTGCACATAAAATGGTTATTTCTTTGGGGGCTTTTGAGTTTTGACTATGAAATTTGGAGTGAACAACACAATACTCGTTTGTTTTCAAAAATATAAATTCAGGTTAGGTATTTCGATTTTGATTCGAAAATGGTGGGTTTTTATGAAAATCACACATAATGTAACAATTATGCAGAACATTATCTCGTCGAAACGTTTAGAATCAGCTAGGGTTTTCTTGAAAAAAGATATATTCAGTATCCTAAATGTATGAAATTTTTTGACGCAACAGCCCAAATGATGTATAGACCATGTGAAGAACAAGGCGGTTCAAAGAGTTATTGATGGGGAATTCGAGTTGTTGGGACAAGTTAGTGATACGAAGACTCAAACCTGTGCACGTCGCTCGAGAACAGCCGAGAATATTGCCGCTGTAGCCGAAAGTATTGAAGAAAACCCAGGTTTGTCCATTCCTCGTCGTTCTTTGGAATTAGGGGCCTTCCACAAACGTTATTACATCGTATTTTTCATAAAGATTTGGCTTATAAAGTTCAGTTAACACAAGAACTCATGCCGGCCGATGATCAACAGCGTTGTCTTTGCTGATCGGGTCATTGTAATGCATGAAAATCAAGAGGTGATCACAACTGGCTACCGAGATCTTGTGATTTGACACCTTGCGACTTCTTCCTTTGGGGCTAATTGAAAGGGAAGGTCTACGCCAATAGCCCAGCGTCGATTCAAGACCTCAAAGATGGAATTCGTGAGGCTATCGAGGACATAGGGTAGCCTCTTTGCGATTTGGTTATGGAAAATTTCATTAAAAGGATATGGTCCTGTGAGCGTAGTCGTGGTGGTCATTTGCCTGATGTTATTTTCCACTATTAACGGCTAATAGCTTCTTCTTTATAATGAAATAAACATCCGATCATTTATATTGAAAAATGGCATTTTTCTTCGAGTATCAAAATAGCATCTTTTATTGGAAAACCCTGTACTATCCCAATCTTTTCTGCCAGGTAAAATCTTTTCATTTCGATAAATCTTTAATGCCCATTTTTCAGTGTTCTACTTCGATTTTTCAGAGTGCTACTTCAATTTTTCAGCGATCAAGTCATTTTGCAACAGAAACAACCCAATATGCGCCAATTTCGCATTGCATCGTCTTGTACCAACAACCAGGAGGCTCGAAAATGGAATCTTACCGCCGATGAAAAATCGCGATGTTCTTCCGAAGAATTCCCATCCGATTCCCACCGGAGCTCTTCTTGGCTACTCTCACGAAGACGGACCCTCCTGCCTCCTCAGCAAACAAAGAATATGCCCTGGCAGCATTCTTGAGCGAACTCTCTCCTTGCTGCATTCCGCTCCCGCTAGACAACTCGAAATAACTGGTTCGCTGAAACAGTTTCAGCAGATAAGAAGTCGTAAAGTACTGAAACAGACCGATCGGACCAATAATAGCCGTCGTTCGGTCTGTGTTTTGTCGTGTCGGGACTGCTCAGTGTTAGCTCGCGATATGATTCTTATTAATTGTTATGTTAGACGGGAGATGAGTATAGATCGAGTGGGATCAGATCTGGGATGCTGGGAGGCTACTACTCGCCACTATTGATGAAATAAATAGAACACAACTGATTTTCCTTAAGGTGGATTTAAACGAATCGACCAAAGAGGAAGAGCAAGACAAAAACATTCTTCGTTGATCTTTTAGTGTAATTCTTCAGCGAATAGTGGAAAATAAAATGAGGCAAATGACCACCACACCACCACGCTCACAGGACCATATCCTTTCAATGAAATTTCCCATAACCAAATCGCAAAAGGGCTGGTCTATGTCCTCGATAGCCTCACGAATTCCATCTTTAGGTCTTGAATCGACGCTGGGCTATTGGCGTAGACCTTCTCTTTCACGTGGACCCAAAAGAAGAAGTCGCATTGTGTTAAATCACAAGATCTCGGTGGCCAATTGTGATCACCTCTTCGAGAGATAACATGGTCTGGAAACTTTTCCCGCAAAAAATCAATGGTTTCATTGCTCGTGTAAAACATAGCGCCGTCTTGTTGAAAATAAACGTTGTCCAGATCATTACTATCCGATTTCGGCCATAAAAAATCATTAATCATCTCTCGATAGCGCAATCCGTTCATCGTAACTGTTGCGCCAGCCTCATTTTAGAAAAAAGTAAGGTCCAATGACTCCACCGGACCATAAACCGCACCAAACAGTCACACGTTGAGGATAGAGAGGCTGTTCAACAATAACTCTTGGGTTTTCCGAGCCCCAGATGGGACAATTTTGCTTGTTGACGAAGCCACCGAGGTGGAAATGGGCCTCATCACTCAAGATGAGTTTTCAATGGAATTCCGGATCATTTTCATACATTTCAACGACCCAATCAGCTAAGACACGACGTTGTTGATGATCGGCCGGCTTGAATTCTTGTGTTAAATGAATTTTATAAGACCCAAATTTTATGCAAATACGGTGTAATGACGTTTGTGGAAGGCTAATATCAAAGAACGACGAGGAATAGACAAACCTGGGTTTTATTCAACACTACAACAGCAATTTCTCGGCTGTCCTTGAGCGACGTGCGTGGGTTTTATTCTTCACATCACTAACTTGTCCCGACAGCTCGAATTTTTCCACCCAATATCTTCAGTGCGGTCGACAAGGTGCTTCACGACGACCCAAAAATGTTCGAGTTTTAGCGTCTCTGCCAAATTTTCCCCATTTTTATAGTGAACTCTAATAATTTCAATGGGTTCTTGAAGCGTGTATCGTTCCATTTTTATTAATGGTGTAGTTTTCACTTGTGAAATGTCAAAAAATTACAGCTTCAAACGTGACATCTACCGAAATAGCGGGCTATTCAAAATAACACCTATTATTGGAAAACCTTTTACTATACTTTTTCAGTGCGTCCCACGTTGGGAAGCAACACTCGTTATATAGCTATTATCAATTTACTAAAATTAAATGGATTATGAGCATTATAAGAAATGATTTCTGATCTGGGATGATGCCCCCAATCATAATAAATGAACAAGTTTAGAATAAAACATATATGCGGGTGGAATTATATTTCAACCCTAATAAAGTTTTGATATAGTCAGTGTTTAATTTCGAGTGACTTTGTTTTCAATTGTAATTGATGTTTTTGATATACATCTGAGGTAATCTATTTGTATCAACATTATCTCCCACATAGAGGCCAGGATATATACGGTGGAGTCTCTGAATCGAACACAATTGAAATAACTAAATATAAGATTTTCTTTTTCGTCTTCTTTCAGATTTGGCGTATGTGAAAAGTTGTGAGCTCCTGAAAGTTAAGACACTACAGCGCACATACTTATATACTTGTAAATATCTTCCAGTGTTTTTCGAAGGTTTCAATCTATACTTCCATTCAATTATCAATTTATTTATGTACTTATTCATTGATGTTTCGTTTATGCATTAAGTAGTTCAGTCATTCATTCATTTATTTATTTATTTTCATGGATTTATTCATTCTTTTATTAATTCATTTATTTAAATATTATTTGACCTATTTATCTTTTCATTGATTCAATTTTTCATTCATTTAATTATTGATTGTTTCATTTGACTATGCAGTTGATTTCTATTCAATAATAAATCCAAGAAAATAATTTTCACGAATTTTAGAATTTATATTGCTCGTTTTCTAAAAAATACCCTAATCACTTAATTTCTATAAAATTTGAAAATTTATATTGCCGAATGATTAGGTTTAAACTCCAAAATAAAGGTTCGATAAATTAATAATAAGTAAACTCTGCCATATCAGACTGAATAGACTGATGGAATTCCTCGATGAAGATCCTGTAGGGCAATCAGAGACGTTTCACGGATTAGCGAGGTGTATAACGAGTTTTGCCGCTTCGTTAGAATCATTTTTGCGCCAAAATGAACGCTTCACTTGTCACAGACGATACGGAATGAAAGTGTGAAGAAATCCTCTGTATACAAGTTCTATTCATTGAATCTTCAGAGATTCAATATGAGGTCATGTGGAGGCACAACATCATCTGCAAAACCTCTTATTTTTTAATCAATTAGGGAGTTACACAGCAGATTAAGAATGATTTCCTCTTTAATTATCTATTTATTTCTTGTGTATTTACTGTTTACAACGTAAAATTGTAAAGGATTCAGTGAATAACCAATATTTTCATTCAACATGTGGACAGGTACATCGTGCACCATATTGGACATGTCAGATTCGCCATTTTGAAACTATACCTTTTCAACTTCAAATTGAGACTAATCACATTCATATTGGGATTAAACAAATTCAAAATGACATTAAGCAACTTCAAAATGGTAAACACAATCGAATTGGGATTAAACAAATTCAAAATGAGAATAAGCAACTTCAAAATGGTAAACAGAATCTAATTGAGAATAAACACATTCAGAATGGAACTAATCAATCTCATATTGGGAATAGACATTTCCATTTTAATTTGATACTGATCTAAAGAATGCGTTAGATTTGAGGGAGTGATTCCTCAGATTATTTTATGAAAAAAAGTTTCCATAAATGTAGGTCCTGGAAAGCATTTTTCCAAGGCAAATGGTGTTGAAGTTTTACTTGAAAACTGAATGAAATAAGTGCCCACCACTGGGATATTTCTTACAATCATTATTGAATTCTTCGTTCAATTTGTAGTAAAACCTTCTACCTCTTTTTCGTGCGGGGTGCCGTTTTTATGTAGGAAAATAAAACATCTTTATGTTTTATTTTGTCGTCACTTTAACACATAGTATGTGGGGCTCAACGTTGAGATGTTTTTTTTCTCATAAAACGGTGCCTCACAGGAAAAAAGGCCAAAGAGATTTTTTGTCACAAATTGAACGAATGATTCAAATATAATTGTTAGTTTGAAATATCTCAGTGGCGTACCACTTTTTTCGGTCAGTTTTTAAGTGAAATTTCAACACCCTGTATCTTGAAAACAATGCATTTCTGGACCTACATTTGTTGGAAAATTTTTCCATTAAATGAATTGAAAAATCGTCCCCTTAAATCTTTCGCATATATTCAAAAACACCCTTCATATCGTCAAAATTATTTGTATACAGCATAAATCTGCTTTTAAACATTTGCTGCTTCTGATCCTTTTATGTTACGCGACTTATTTATATACAAAACACACGAGATGATCTGATGAATATCTTCATTATTTGACAATATTTTTGGAGTATCCAAGTCAAGTGGAAATGTCAGTTCCCAATATGATATTGATTAGTCCCATTTTGAATGTGTTTATTCCCAATTAGCTTGTGTTTACCATTTTGAAGTTGCTTAATGTCATTTTGAATTTGTTTAATCCCAATTTGAATGTGATTAGTCTCAATTTGAAGTTGAAAAGGTATAGTATTTCCAGACGAAATACAGTGGAACTTTTCTCTAACGAAAGCGCTAAATCAGAAAAAAAAAATTTTATAAGAAATTTCGTTATACAGAATCTGTTCTATAGTTGGCAATGTCGCGGTCGACTTCACTGATACATTTAAGTTTATAATTCAAACTTAAGCACTCCTTTTCGACATTTTCGCAAAACTTTCAGACAAGAGAAATGCCCGCCGTAATGATTTAGTTAAAGGTCGGGATTTATTACGTACGTCCGAAAAAAATTCGGAAAAAACCCACCCTTATACCATCTTACCAATACCCATTCAAAGAGTGATGTGCTTTGAATATCTCGTTATAGAGAGAATTTGCTTCGTTTTAGAGGGTGTTTATAACATGGAATTTGAATTCAAGGTGCAATGTCCTGTACGAAAATTCGTTATATAGAGAAATTCGTTATACAGACGTTCGATATAGAAAAGTTTCCACTGTTCTTTTCAATATTCCAATTGAATTTTTTATGGTTCTGTCAACACTATGGCCACGAAATTTTGCATAAAAATTCAGTATATCGGTTTACATTCACAAAACAAGTTTCACTCGAATCGGGATATCCTGTTATGGAAATATTAAGATTTTTTTTCAATATTCCAATTGAATTTTCTATGGTACGAAATTCGTTATACAGAGAAATTCGTTATACAGACGTTCGTTATGAGGAAGTTCGACTGTATTTCCCTAGATTAGAACTAAGCCATTTTCATGTAGTTCATCTGCCTTTATTTGAGTTAATTTTCTATTCATATTTATGAAGGTTAATAGTTTGTTTCACTCGTATCATCAGCAATATATTTTCTTGACTTTTCTGGCTACGGCCACTCGATAATCATAGCAACAAGAAATACTGAATCACTACCTGAACCAGATAGTTTCATCAGTGAAATTAACAAATAAGGGATTAAAAGCAAATGATTATAATGATATGAAGCGGTTTGGAACACCAGACTCAACGCAAGAGGAGCCAACCAAACCCTATGGGAAAACCAAAATAAATCAGTCATCATCACCCAGACAACTCTGAGAAAACAAACCTACGAGGGGGTGCAAAATCCCACAACTACCAGCAGCTAGCACCGGTCTACTAATTAGTAGAAATCCACGATACTTGCCTCAAATGCAGGCTGAACAAACAGAGAATCCCGCATCAGTCCTCCTTTTCGGGAATAATTCGCATTTTTCTGGCCAGAGGCGCCCAGCCGAGCGCATGAGCGGTACAGCAGCCCGCATGGTTTTTCGTTTATTTTGATCGACGTGGCTGTGAAGCCGTCGGCTAGCAGGGGCCCAGAAAGAGAAGCCCTGTAGTCCGATACTTGGTCTTTGGCTCGGGTTTCATCGTGAATCCACAATGAATGCGTATCTGATTAACTGGGAACGGTCCTCCTTTCGCCATATTGTTCTTTGGGGGCGATCTCTTTTTGTCTTCTTTCCGCTCTTGCGAAGATTGGAAGATAAACGACCCAGCCAGACTCTGGTGCCCTTTGTTTCGACTTTCTGCGACTCACCTTGCATGGGTTACTGCGATGGACCACCTCTGTACCTTGCGAAGCTAGGTGATCCAGTTAGTTCAAGAACCTCACCAAAGAATTTTACCACATATGAAGAGGGAGTTCGAGGAAACTATCGACGTTGAGTCTGGAGATTTTGCGGACTCGAATTTGTTCAGTTCTCTATATTATATGTTCTGTGGTTCTCTTCTTAACAGAGCTATTGAGTGGATATCTAACAAAGTACTCAAAAAAGGTGGGTAGAAACGTTTTTTGGCTCAATTTGAGCTGTGCTTAAACTTTATCGCAAAACACTAGGAGATTTAGACATTCTTGATAGAATTTCTTGAAGAAAAAGTCAAGATTTGCTTTGATTAATGTTTATATGCATTTTCGTACTTTTATCTTGATTTCTTCAGCAATTATTCTGATGAAAAGTAAGCAAGTATCCACTGCCTCAACCAGCTCTGGGGGAGCCTCTGGATATAAAATGTCATTATCTCTCATCATTTTTTTTTCGAGAACAACATAAACATAACATAAATTAAATTTATGAGCGTTAAGTTTGACAATTCTATCAATCCAAGTATTTGTATTTATTGTGAATGAAAAAAATGTGAGTTTTTCGAAACTGATTAATATCAGTAGAATTTTAAGTGATTTTCTAGAGCGATATCACATAATTTTTCTAAAAAAAAATCGAAAAGGACGTTGTTATATTTCAACAGAAAGCATGAATCCAAGTCGAAGACAAGCATTTTGGCAACTGCATGAATGCATTTTGTTGAAAAATATTACCTAGCATTGTGTTTTGTGGAAAAATTAAATGACCAAATAGTATTTGACGAGACTATTTCATGAGTGATAGATTATTTCGCATGCTTTATGTACCTATTGGTACCAGAAACATTCTGTGGTATAGGTAAATGTACCTATAAGAAGGAGTTTCTGGAGAAGGAGAAAGCCGAGAGGAAAAAACTCTGGCGGAATCTCCCAGGGATGGATCATTCCACTAAGTTCCTTCGGAACTTTGAAACAGCAAGATCGAAAAGATATTTGCATCTTGGTAAGAAACAATTACACCTTCTCACTGGCTTTCTTACAGGTCACTGTCGTCTCAGGAAGCACCTGTTGACGATGGGTATTGGACACTAACGAGTGTAGGTTCTGCGGGGAGGAGGAAGAAACCCCCATTCGCCTAGTCACGGCATTGCGAGCCTAAGGAAAGAATGCCTTGGGCGAGAAATTTGTAAGAGTGAGAAACTAGCCTCGTTGAAGCCTTCACAGATATTTGATTTCATCAGAACTGGAAGGGGAGCTGTGAAGGATGTGTTCAGAACAGCTCTGTAAGGGACACAATAGAATTTGAGGTCGCAGTGAACTATAACCCCCTTTTTAACTATAGATATAACTATAACTACCCATTGGTATTATTTTGACCATCGCGGGTAAACTAAACAGCTGCTGACAGCTACTGCTATGCAGTTTTTTTTTATTTAGAAAACATTTGTAATTCAAATTTGGTGTTTCTGATTGGTGGAAACACGTGATCATAAAATCAACGATTTAGAAACTCAGGTTTTATATCACCAGTTGAGCAAATCCTCTATGACAACAGATGAGACGAAGAGCAATCCCACAAGTCAACAACCTTGTGCGATTTGTTTTGTTTGTTATTTTGGACTATTTATCAATCAATCGATTTGCTGTACTCATCAGGGTCCTGGATCAAATGAACTAGGATCACATGACAGCACTTCGGCGCCACATACGTACAAAAATAAAATATTCCTTGATTTCGCGCAGTTGCATCAGTGAAACATGTATTTTGATGTGTGGTTTGGATTTTTCTTCTGGAGATTTTGAGTCATTTTCCAATTCTGTATTAGAAAATGATAACACCAAGTGACCCCAGTTAATTAAGAATAAAATGATATCGGATGTAATTAATGTACTCGATTCTTAAAATAGAATCGATTCATGAATCGGCAGTCTCAGCTGATTTTCTGAATTGTTTCGATCGAATCACTAATTGGGTGAGGTTATGATTGAAGAATAATGGCGACTATTGCCCCAGTAGCGATTCATATACAGAGTGTGAGGGTTTTTTGACAAGTATGTAATGAGTCGTTTTCGGATACTTACTCGGGTTAACTCGATCCCTAACCTTCGGGTTCGTTTACCTAACCCGAACATCCAACTCAGGTTGAGGTTGATCTATCGTAACCCTAAACGAAAACAGGGTAGTAGAGTTACCGCATGCGCACTGCAGTTCAATTTCGTATCTGAAAAAAGCGGGAATAAGTATTCTACTCTTTTCTTAGTAATTTAATTTATTCTATTCCTGAAAATTATGGAAAGAGAAAAGAATGTGGCTCTGTGAAAAAACTTCTTCTTTGTATACAGATCTTTTTGCGTTAAAGCTGAAGCCTTCTCCATTTCTTTAACCTAGGTACACAAAGACAATATTGACCATGCAAGGCTCGTCAGAAATTATAAGAAAGATTTTACAGAAGCTAATAAATCTAAGCAAAGCTAGAGACAATCCCTAAATAAACTGGAACTGAAAAAATAAATTCTTTACTTCTTTAATATAGGTTCTCAAAAATAACATCAAACATTGAAGGGCACACCAGAAATTATAAGAAATATTTTACAAAAGCCAATAAATTCAAGCAAAGCTAGAGACAACTCGAAACTAAACTGGGATTGAAAAAAACAGATCCATAAAATATTTGGTAATGTTATTGATAGGTACGACTGTCAATTAAAATCCTAAACCTGATGTGTTCGTAAACTTAGAACCCGGGTCCTTGATCCGAGTAGATCCATCACGTGACCCAATGGATTGAGTTAGTAACCCTGAGTAAGTTTCCGAAAACGCCTGTATAGCGTAAAAGGTACTCTGGCAGAGATTTTCGGGACTAGAACCCTTCACAAAATTTTTTGGAACGTTCAATAGGGGAAGATCGCGAATAATCTTGAAATTCCACAAGAATAGGCTGCACAGTCTCACAGGGATTCTCACGAGTCATTGCCATCTCAGAAAAGACCTAAGGATAATAGGTGTGGATAAAAACGAGTGCAGATTCTGTAGAGAAAAGGAGGAAACTGTAGAATATCTCATAAGGTAATGGATATCCATTCGAATTTTTTGACCCACTCCTTTCTTTTGCTTCAAAAATTAGGATGTTTAGAACTAAGATCATCTATTACGGAATAAAACAGAATCGTTGTTTTGGACCATCCACGGCTCAAAATTCGAAACGAAGACGTTTGGTCAAAACTACACACATCGTCAAAGGTATTAACGATAAGTTCGGTTCCCAAATGGCTCAGTTAAGTTTGTTAACCAGCCAAATCGTGCAGGGTGTTCCAAGACTTTTGACGATGTATCTATTACACCTAGACAAAAGCTTAAATAATCGAAAAGAAGTGTATACCTTATTTCTTCGGAAACAATGGTAACACAGCAACTACCTGATGAAGAAATACCCAGTATAACCAACCATAGAATCAACTAATGATGTTGTGAAACTTCCTCAGGTATACATGAAGCAGTTAAGCGCGCTTAGTTTACACTCGAAACGGCAAGTTTGACCCTTGCAATTGCACATTTAGCTGCCGGTAAGGCAGGAATAGTTGCAAAGAACCGCCACATGAAGACGTTGACCCCTTTCCGCGAACGGCCGTAATATTTGCGTCTAGCTGGCCGAAGAAGTCAATTCCCAGGCCAATCTTTCAGACACCCACCCACAGAGTCGCATATAAGATTCAGGTGTATGCGTTCCTATTATTGCGGCCAATCGATGGTTTATTGGCCGGCAAAGAGGAGGAAATTAGACCATTTTTCCAAGCGCCTTTCCGGACGTAAAACCTGCTTTTTTCTGCGCGGGAGATGAATGGAACGCTTGCAGTTGTAAATGCTGGAGACGCTTTGTTCTTCCCACGTGCTGTTTGAGACAAAACATCAGATAGTGCGAGGTGCTGAAGAAGTTGAGGAATTCTAGAAAAGCGACTTTGCGAAAGAAGGAACTTTAACGTTTCGCGCGTTTGTTCACCTTTCTGTTTATGTTTTCTGATTCAGTTCTTTGGAGGTTATTTCAAATAGTTTCTTACTTTGATTTTAAGTCATTTCAAGTAAATTTCGATTATGAGGACTTCGAAAAATCACTGTGAATTTCGCATCCTTCCAAATTAACCAAGCTGGCCGAAGAACTGAATTCTCAGGCCAATCTTTCAGCCACCCACAGAGTCGCATATAAGATTCAGGTGTATGCGTTCCTATTATTGCGGCCAATCGATGGTTTATTGGCCGGCAAAGAGGAGGAAATAAGCCCATTTTTCTGAGTGCCTTTCCGGACGTGAAACCTGCTCTTTTCTGCGCGGGAGATGAATGGAACGCTTGGAGTTGTAAAATGCTCTAGACGCTTTGTTCTTCCCACGTGGTGGTTGAGACAAAACATCCGATAGTGCGAGGTGCTGAAGAAGTGGAGGAATTCTAGAAAAGCAACTACGCGAAGCTGCTTTTATATTAACGTTTCGCGCGTTTGTTCACCTCCTGTTTATATTTCTGATTCAGAACTTTGGAGGTTATTTCCAATAGTTTCTAGCTTTGATTTGAAATCATTTCAAGTCAATTTCGATTATAAAGACTTCGAAAAATCACTCTGAATTTCGCATCTTTCCAGATTGACCCATCTGGCCGAACAAGTCAATTCCCAGCCAATCTCTCAGACACCCACCCACAGAGTTGCATATAAGATTCAGGTGTATGCGTTTCTATTATTGCGGCCAATCGATGGTTTATTGGCCGGCAAAGAGGAGGAAATTAGACCATTTTTCGAGTGTCTTTCCGGACGTAAACCTGCTTTTTTCTGCGCGGGAGATGAATGGAATGCTTGCAGTTGTAAATGTTGGAGAAGCTTTGTTCTTCCCACGTAGTGTTTGAGACAAAACATCCGATAGTGCGAGGTGCTGAAGAAGTTGAGGAATTCTAGAAAGCGACTTTGCGAAAAAAGAAACTTTAACGTTTCGCGCGTTTGTTCACCTTTCTGTTTATGTTTTCTGATTCAGTTCTTTGGAGGTTATTTCCAACATTTTCTTACTTTGATTTAAATCATTTAAGTAAATTTCGATTATGAGGACTTCGAAAAATCACTGTGAATTTCGCATCCTTCCAATTAACCAAGCTGGCCGAAGAACTGAATTCTCAGGCCAATCTTTCAGCCACCCACAGAGTCGCATATAAGATTCAGGTGTATGCGTTCCTATCAAGGCGTAGCCAGGGGGGGGGGGGTTTGGGGGTTCAAACCCCCCGCCGAAATGTTTCAGAGTTATTTTTTGTTGCAAAAATAATCTTTCATTTTGCACGTAAACCAACTTATCTCCGAAGCAGAATTTGAAATATGGAAAATGTCAATGAACTCCATTTCAAAATCGGCATTAGAATGCTTGGATGAGTGCAATCAGAATATGTATCCGAACATCTACATCCTACTACAAATTTTAGCTACGATTCCAGTATCTACTGCTAACTCAGCTGGCTGAAAAAGTCAATTCCCAGGCCAATATTTCAGACACCCACTAAACAGAGTCGCATATAAGATTCAGGTGTATGCGTTCCTATTATTGCGGCCAATCGATGGTTTATTGGCCGGCAAAAGGAGGAAATAAGACCATTTTTCCCAGTGCCTTTCCGGACGTAAAACCTGCTTTTTTCTGCGCGGGAGATGAATGGAACGCTTGGAGTTGTAAAACGTTAGAGACGCTTTGTTCTTCCCACGTGGTGTTTGAGATTGAGACAAAACATCCGATAGTGCGAGGTGCTGAAGAAGTGGGGAATTCTAGAAAAGCAACAACGTGAAGCTGCTTTTATATTAACGTTTCGCGCGTTTGTTCACCTTCCTGTTTATATTTTCTGATTTAGATCTTAGGAGGTTATTTCCAATAGTTCTAGCTTTGATTTCAAATCATTTCAAGTCCATTCGATCATAAAAACTTCGAAACATCATTCCTCATTTCGCATCCTTCCAGATTAACCAAGCTGGCCGAAGACCTCAATTCTCAGGCCAATCTTTCAGACACCAACCCACAGAGTCGCATATAAGATTCAGTTGTATGCGTTCCTATTATTGCGGCCAATCGATGGTTTATTTGCCGCTACGAGGAGGAAATAAGACCATTTTTCCGAGTGCCTTTCCGGACGTAAAACCTGCTCTTTTTCTGCGCGGGAGATGAATGGAACGCTTGGAGTTGTAAAATGTTGGAGACGCTTTGTTCTTCCCACGTGGTGGTTGAGACAAAACATCCGATAGTGCGAGGTGCTGAAGAAGTTGAGGAATTCTAGAAAAGTAACTGCGTGAAGCTGCTTTTATTTAAACGTTTCGAGCGTTGGTTCACCTTCCTTTATTTTTTTGATTCAGATATTTGGAGGTTTTCTCCAATAGTTTTTAAAGGGTTTTCTAATAAGAGTGTTTTTTCGATATTCAAAGAAAAAATGTTAATAATGGAAAATAACATCAGGCAAATAACCACCACGACCATGCTTACATGACCATATCCTTCTAATGAAATTTTCCATAATCAAATCGCAAAGTGGCTGTCCTATGTCTTCGATAGCCTCACAAATTCCATCTTTGAGGTCTTGAATCGACGCTGGGCTATTGGCGTAGACCTTCTCTTTCAAGTGACCCCAAAGGAAGAAGTCGCGAGGTGTTAAATCACAAGATCTCGGTGGCCAATTGTGATCACCTCTCCGAGAGATAACACGGTCCGGAAACTTTTCCCGAAAAAAATCAATGGTTTCGTTGCTTGGTGTGGCAGTTCTTGAGTTAACTGCACTTTATAAGCCTTAAGACCCAAATCTTTATGCAAAATACGGTGTGATGAGGTTTGTGGAATGCCTAATTTCAGATTTTTATTTATCGAGGTAGCTATTAGTAAATGTATCGGCACTTGATTATACCGGGAAATACTGCTAACAATGGGGGAATTCAAGGCTTTGTGGTTCTGGCGAAGATATTCCTAAGGTTCTCCTTAAAAATATCTATGTTGATTCAATGCACACTCTTAAACGATTGGTGGATCAGACATTACAGATTTTCTGAATAATTTAAATGACATTAACAAATTTCTACAGCACCTAATCAACTCATAGATTTATAATACTAACTAATACTAACTAGATGGCGAACCTGTCAAAAATTTTGAGGCAAACGGCGGCCTTTGCAGTTTGGGGTGGATTTGAGAGGGTCACTTTTTCTATGAATTTAAATATTAGAATTACCAATATTCCTTTAATTATTTTATTTCAACGAATTAAAATGATAGTATTACCAATATTGTTTAATAACTAATCACAAAAATCGAAAATATTTATAATTTTAATAGACCGAAATGTCAGAGATCACAGGACACTAATATATAGAGTTCGTTTTTCATCACTTCTTTCAAAGGAACGTCTATGTTTCAATCAAAATTCGAGCACAGATAGCATAAAACATCAAAATATTTGTGGTTCACCCCAAACGGCAAATGGCGGCCATTTGCCTCACTTTTTTCTACGTGACAGTAAGGAAGTTCGACGTCTAGTTAGTATTATAGGTCCATGAATTAACTATGATGTTGACAGTCCCGAAAAGTTTGCCAATACGAAAAAAAAACACTTAACTAACACATTAATCGTCGTTTTCACCAGATTAGAATGCAATACGGTTCACGAAAAAATACCTCAACAATTTCCTTTCGATTCTAGAATAGAATAGACATTCCGATCAACAAGAAAGATGTTGACGAGTCATTTTTCATAGAACTGTCTGACAGCTACCATTAAGTACTATCGTCATAAGGGCCAAATTATAGTCGTAAGAGTTGTTAAAATTATATTCAGAATTGGAAGAAAGAACGACCGAGAAACGAGTCCTTTTTATACCAGGCTTTTTCACCAAAGAATAAGCCGACTATTAAAATATTTGATTAATGATCTCCTCAGTCTTTCAGTGCGATTGAATGATAGTTTATTTGACTATATATTTCAAGTATTTGTCGTTCGTTCATTTAATAAATTCGCACAACGGGTTTCTGTATACGAATTGGCAATTTATAGCATTGTTTTTGCCCGTTTCTTTCATTATCTCGGTAGTCGGCAAGCTTCTGTTGTCGTCCTTACAAAGAATGTCTTTGTGGTTGGTGATAAGCAAAGTTTTGTTGCCATTTACATGCGCGTATTTTAGATGCAATAAGGCGCCTGAATGTCATCATCGATTATTGGGAACAATGTGTTCAATTAAAGAGGTCCTGGGAAAGTTATTTCTCTTTCGGAACTTTTTGTGCGTTTGTGCCGGTAGTCCCCAGTACAACGAAATAGTTATTTTTGTATTAAGTGCGTAAAATGAGTGTTTTTTTTATGACACATGAGAGTGTCCATTTGGCCGAAACCGCAGGTCGAGGCCAAAAATTCACTCGAATGTACCATGAAAACACGTACATGTACATCGTCTGAAATACGTATACCTAATTATTGAAGATAATGCTTCCAGTACAATATTTAAATGAATCCAGTGATCTTTCTATGTCGTAACTATAGAAAGAGTTGAAACTGTTTGAATCTTTGACAGTATTTGCTCATAGTTGCTTCAATTTCGAATTATCTTAAAGAAGATGGATGTTGAAGATGATAGTGGTGGTGATACCCCCGCAGATATGGCTGAAGAAGCAAATACAATTGTATCTTATATGTTACCAGCCAAATCAAAGCTGACATATGAGAAAACATATAACCAATTTCGAGAATGATGCAACAAGAACAACATAAAAAGGTTCCTGAAATGTGCTCACATGCTATTTCGAAGAAAAATCAAAAATTTTGAAACCCTCCACGTTATGGAGCTCATTGAATGTCAAGGAAATATTGATATAAGGAATTTTTCAAAATTGGTCCCGCTTATTAAGAACAAACGCGTCGGATACCGAGGAAAGAAATCTAAAGTGTTATCGAGGAATGACATCAATAAATTTCTTAGAGATGCTGATGACGTAACTATTTACTTTATAAGGTACAGATACAATCATAATTTTGTGAAACTAGTTGTAATTAAAATATTCATTATTATTTTGTGAGTTGTCCTAATTTTGGGTATCAACGGTGAAAAAAAGACTTTTTAACGGTGAAAAAAAGTAATATTTTACGCATCCATAGTGATGAAGAAAGTCAAGTTTTTTTGACAGTTGTAAAAAAAATTTCTTTAATACATATGAATGTGAAACTTTATTACTGCTTTCTTTGCGACGAGTCCGAAATTGTCAATATAACATCACTAGATACCGGATTATATGCAACATAAAAACCTTGTTATACATGCAAATATGCATTAAAAATGCTTGAAATATGCACAAAAATAGACATAATATGCAGAATATGCAAAACTGAATTTTGGGAACTCAAAATAAAATAAAAGTAATTTTTATTTCAAAATCAACTCTCAATAATATTGTAATTAAAATTTAATTCAATATTTTTGTGAACGTTCACAATTAAATTGTTCCAAATGTTAACTTTTTAAATTTTGCCTTCGATCATTTTGAATATTTTTGTATGTGAAAAGGTTTGTCCACATCCACGGACGTAACTGGGGAGGATTTGAACCTTGGTGCTATGTTCTCCCTTATAGTTTCAGTAAAACTTCTGCCGTCCCATCAATGAAACTTTCGATGAGAGACAAATCTTCGAAAACTGGATTTCCTTTCAATATCCTTTCAAACTTTTCTTGAAGTTTATTTGGAAATGCCAATGGCAACGTGTGGACTTCATTTGGCAAATTTTACTCACTACTTGGATACTTTCGTAGCGCGCTGCTACTAATACTGCGTTCCGGAATGCGATTAAAGTGAATCGCAAATCTGACAAAAGTCACCATTATTTGTATTATTACTCAATAGACCTCATATTTTGTGGAATTGGTCGGATTCAGCACTTTTATCGCATTTCGTAAAGCAGGGAAGAAAATATGTGCTGAAAATATGCATCATAACTGGATTTTAGATAAAATATGCAAATACCGCTGAAGATGTCTCAAATATGCAAATGCATATAATCGGGTCTCTCTAAACATTACTTTAACTTCCTATAAAAAAATTATTTTTTGGAATTTTTGTGACAAAATCGATATAAAATAGAGATCAACTTGTCCTACAAAAATCAAGCTGCATATGGGATGTTCACCACCCCAAAATGTCGATATGATGAAGTCATGACTTACTTTATCGAGAATGGATCAAGCTATCCAAAATAAATTTTCCATTGATTTTTTCGAATATCGAAGGAATTTCGAGAAAAGTTTGGATGTAACTCTAATTTTTGGCTCTAAGGTGTTGTTTATATTATTTTCTTATGGCTTTTCTGTTTTGGTTATTCTGTCTTTCGTTGAATGGAATCTTTACACTTATATAGAGAAATTGGAAGTTTTTGATAAGGTCTTTTTCTGTGAGAAGAAATGTACGGTGCCTTGTTTACATTTTCATCTTCTAATCTGTACAAAACAGATGTAATATTACTTAATACATCACAAATTGTGTGAAACCATAGCTAAAAGGAATATTTATCGTTATAATTCAATTTCTATAATTGAATTAATATTTAATTCCAGATTTCCAAAAAATCCAGTGTGCCGGCAATATTCCACAGCTATCTGCAATTAATACTTCACAATTAACCAGTGAAACGACATATACACAATATAACTCCAGACTTAGATTTCTGGTTACAATGAATCACGAATTCCTTAACATTAACCAGTAAATTTCCCTAGAATACTCTCACTGGCGCCTATCTGATACCCTATCAGATTACTTAACAACAATAATCATCGGAAAATCATGAGTCGAAACCAGTTCCAGCAATAGAAAAAAATATTTCCACCATCACGCCTAATGATTCACTTTTGAAAACCGCGTCAGTTCCTTTCATTAAGTTGCATACCAACAATTCACAAACGATCGTTACAATAGAGGAGTGGCCAAGTTCTTAAAAAACACTGAAAATCACTTTCCCTTTTTGAGCGCTCGTTCTACTCAAACGGGTGCTGTATCGTTTTACCAAAATGTCTGGAAGTTTCGAGTTTTGAGCCGAAAATGGTCTCAAACGATAGGATTTGACTCCCTGATGACGAATTCGTGGTCAAATTCAATTCTGCGAGTTCAGTTCCCAAATGCCACGGTTAAGTTTGTTAACCAGCCAAATCGTACAGAGTGTTCCATAAAATATGGCCATTCCAAATTTTTGTTCTGGAATATTTCAGACAAAACAATGTTCAGTTTCGTAAGAGTTAGTTTTTATTTTTTTCGAGAAAAGCATCGCCTGTATCAGAATTTTGCAGAAGACTTTTTTTCTGCAGAATTGAATGGGAAAGCATAAGAGAATTTTATTTTTCGAAAATCCATCTCACGAAAACTATTTTTGAACGAAGATTATAGAGGGTTGTTATTTTCAACCCCTAATAATAAAGTTAGGAGATCTAAAAAAATATGTGAGTAACGTCTACTCGGTGCCTCATATTATGTATAGTTTTATGACTCAGTTTTTTTTTTTTATACGCATCTCTCGGGAAAGACTGAGCTTATAGCGCCCTTTCAAGCGCCCCGAGGTAGGGTATTCCATAGCCTTGCAGTTCGGTAAAGAAAGCCTTCTGATACACCGATGTCCTAGCTGTAGAAAGATGCACGGCAAACTGGTGACTATTATCGGTTAGCCTTGTTGTCGATCAAATTGAGCCCCTGGTGGAATTATGGAGGCAATGGCAGCAGAACTCCTTCCGTGGTAGTATCTGTAAAAAAGGCATAAGTCTCCAACCTTCCTACGGTGATCGAGACTATGAAGATTGGCAGTTAACGTTGGATCATCTATTAGGCGCACTGCTCTTTTTTGAATGGAATTAAGTAGGAGTAACGAGTACTTAGGAGCTGAACCCCAAGCATGAGAGCAATATTCCATAGCTGGACGTACTTGAGCCTTATAAAGTAATAAAAGCTGCTTTGGAGTGAACAATTTCCTCGCACGAAATAGATAGCTAAGCTTCTGTGCAGCTGACTTGGCAACTGAGCTGACGTGCTCATGCCAGGTTGCATTTGGACTGATATTGACCCCTAGAAGCTTAAGTCCATTAGTTGGTTTTATTGTTTTATTGTCCATATTAGTTGGGGTGCGACTGTCGATGCTTTTCTTGTGAGCACAGTAGCCTGGGTCTTAGAGGCATTGAATTCAACCAGATTGTCAGAACCCCATTGTAGAATAACTTCTAGATCTTTGTTGATTGTCACAGCTTGAGCGATTCTTGGGAACTGGATGTTGACGCTGATACAGGCTTCTTGTTTGTCGTGGACGCTATAAGAGTGCTGTCATCTGCAAAGCTTAAAATCTGATTCTTGGTTGAATTTAAAAGGTCATTAATATGCATTAGGAACAGAGTCGGGGACAAGATTGAGACCTGAGGTACACCGGCGTTGACGGAATGAAGTGCAGACTCCGCACCATCGACCACAACACAAAGTTGTCTCTCGTGGAGGAAACTTCCGAGCCAGCTGCAAAGTCCTTCCGGGAGACCGTAAGATGGAAGCTTTGATAGTAATGCTCTGTGCCATACACGATCGAAGGCCTTGGATATGTCTAGGGCAACTGCAATTGATTCCCCATGCTTTTCTATAGCGTTTGTCCAAAGATGAGTGACATAAGTGAGCAAGTCACTGTTGAACGACAGCGCCGAAGACCGTATTGATTGTTGCTCATGAGATTGTTTTCCTCTAGGTGTTTTACTATCTGCAAATTAATAGCAGTCTCCATTACTTTGGACACTACATTACTACAGACACCTGTATATTTCCACCACCACGCCTAGTGATTCACTTCTAAAAACCGCTTCAGTCTCATTCATTAAGTTGCATACCAACAATTCACGAAACGGCCGTTACAATTGATACTTTATTATTATTACCAACAATGAGGCATGTGAACCTCCTTCTTGGCCGCCTTGTCTTGGACAGACCGGATGTTGGTGACACTATATTTAGTGTGTGATGAAGGGAGAGGTCAGTTTACTTAACCTTCGCGAAATTTTCGAAGTCAATTCGTTATATCATAATATCTTTAATGTTGTCTGATGTTGATGTCTTTGTTATTGAATGAGGAAGGTATGAGACGAATTCATTAAGATCAGTTGATGAAGATTCTGGTTTTTTTGTTTTAGACGGGTGGTGGTCCTGGTTATTATTTCGGAGAAAAAATGCACTTCCAGTATGTCAATAGTTATTTAATCAACTAGGTTATTAAGATAGCGACTAATGGTTAAGATATTCAAACGCGGTCGCTCCGCTCACGCGTTAGTAGGTTTTTTCCAACAGCGGACTTTTGTACGGTAATTTGACGGTCACGAAACTGTTAGTAATCGATCTTATGCGCATGTCTAAACTTCGACCGTACAAGAACCGTCCAAACAGTACTTGCTCCAGACCAGGGATCGAAATGACGATCATAAAACCGTTCCACTCACGGTCCCGAAGCAGGATGGAACAGAAACGAAACCGTTCTCAAACGATACATTTTCAGTTGGAACACATTTTTATCTATTGCGCAGAATCCTGACGATCATTGTACGGTCAATTCTTGAGTTGGAACAAACCTAAATTTCGACACCATTAGACGCTCGATTAATACCCGAGTTGATTACAAGATTTTTTCGACGATCTCAATATGAATGGTGTATACTCCGTTCACGAAAGGTTGAGCACATATAGTAGGCGTTTCTTTATTTATCTGATGTTGGCAGTATTTTACTGTATTCGTTTGAAGTTTTCGAACTCCTGAGCTGTACTCTTAGACTAAGTATAGGGGATATAGTCTAAGGCTGTACCAGTGCTTGTGCGCAGCCAATGGCAAGTCGTATTTCGAGTTTTTGAGTTACTCAGGAGCACGAAATATTTCAAAACGAACAGGCTATTTGCTGTCATAACGTAAAATAAATTCAATGTTGCCGAATGTACCCGGCCTCGTCCGACGAGCTTGCGAGTTATCAGACAACTCTATGCAATATTGACAACATTGCGTATCAATCTGACAAGAAAATAAACATCATAACCTAAAATTTTAATATACACAGTGGAATACGTCAAATTATCATGGCCAACCGACGGCTCAACCTTTCGTGAACGGACTATATGAATTCTTGATTGAAATATATTCCCATTCTGCACAAGACTTACATTTGACATAACACAATTTCTATGTATCTATGTTCAGTAGAGTTTTGACATTTCTCGTAGTGCTCTGAGCACTTTGTGAGCGATTGCATAAGGATTGCACATTAGAATAGCCGAATATGAGCATTAAAATGGGTCATTAATGATTAATTTCGTAAACATTAAAACCACCTTTTATTTCGAGGTTGGCGGGAAAAAACCATAATTCTTGTACGGATAATTTTTGAGGAAAATCCTTCCCCGACAATTTTAATTTAAAAAGCAATTTATGCTATGCTTTTTTTATTTGATATTTCTCACCCCTTACGTTGCAAACTCGTGCCGTATGTTCATTCCGTTTTGGGATAATTGGTCTACCGCTCCCCTATTCTGATACCAACGGCTTGCGTCTGTTACAGACAATTCTGTTAGTGTTTTTAGTTTCTTGATGCGTTGTGTTCAACTTTTCATTTCGGTTTGACGTTCATAAACTGAATTATTTTACTGATTTGGTGGCAATTTATTGTTGCTTAAGGCTATTCCGTTAATTATAGCTATGGCAAAATTACGAAACTGTTGTATTATATACAGGAATTGTAGAAATGAAAATATAACCTGTTTACTTCACCCTAGTGCTGCAGTGAAATGCTTTCCATCCTTAGAGTCTTTCTTTAGTTTTTTTTAGTCTATGTTTCCATCTCACTCTAATGCTAGGTTGATTTCAATGCAGTTGTGTCAGTTTTTCATTAAAAAATTTGCAAATAATTTCCCAATTTGTGATTGAAGAGTTCTGCGATTAGACATCATTCTTTTACAAACTATCGAGGGAAATCCACGAATCCATGGATCATAACACTGATTTTTGTTCGGTATTATAGTAATTCAGTTCTTCATGATAGAAAAAAACAAATGAAGAAGTGACTTCTGCAGGTTAAGGTTTGATTCTCTAGGCTATTGATACCACTCAAAATATCAATGTTAAATCTCATACCAATCAATCGATGATCTTCTGTTTCTCCTTTGTTGAAGATGAAAGGAATTTCATTCATCCAATATGTGATTTCTACCTGTGGCGAACTCAACTGAAAGTCACGATGTATTTTATCACTGTTTCTTTGTTACTTGGCCTCCAATGAAACATAAGACTTCTAGAAAATTGAATATGTATGGTTTAACCTCAGGAGGACTTCTTAAAATATGCGCAAGGAACTGAAATTTTTTGACACAGATATACAGTGGAATTTCCTACAAATAATTTGTTTCTATAGTCGGCAATGTCGCGGTCGACTTCACTGATACATTCAAGTTTATCATTTAAACTTAAGCACTTGCTTTTAGAAATGTTCGCACAACTTTTCACACCAGCGTAATGATTAGGTTGAAACCAAACAGCCAGGGTTTATTTAAAACTGTTTCAGAAGGATCTCTCTGCCCGCGTAATGATTTAGTTTAAGGTCGGGATTTATTACGTACGTCCGGAAAATTTTCGGAAAAAAACCCACCCTTACACCTTCTTACCAATACCCATTCAAAGAGTGATGTTCTTTGATGTTAATTTCGTTAAAGAGAGAATTTACTTCGTTTTAGATTGTGTTTTTAACATGGAATTTGGATTCAAGGTGCAATGTCTTGTACGAAATTCGTTATACCGAGAAATTCGTTTTACAGATGTTCGTTATAGGGAAGTACTGTATTCAAATCTTCTTGCTTGAATTCACGGTATCCCAGAAAACATAGTAGGATCCCTTGAAAACCGTAGTTATGAGGTTTGTTCCAACAGCTGACTTTTGTACGGTAACTTGACTGTCACGAAACTGTTAGTAATGGATCTTATGCGCATGTCTAACTTTGACCGTACAAGAACCGTCCAAACAGTACTTGCTCCAGACCAGGTATCGAAATGACGATCACAAAACCGTTCCACTCACGGTCCCGAAGCAGGATGGAACAAAAACGAAACCGTTCTCAAACGATACATTTTCAGTTGGAACACATTTTATCTATTGCGCAGAATCCTGACGATCATTGTACGGTCAATTCTTGAGTTGGAACAAACCTATAGTATCGAAACGTACAAAATATCTCAGTGGTAGGAGAGTAGACTGTGCATCCTACATAAAGGATATACCATTCAGAGTATCTGTACGATGAGAGTCGAAAGCTCGAAACAGCTGTCTGCAAATACTCTGAATTGCAACACCTTGTAGATTCTTTGAGCGAATTACGTACGATTGTCTCAGGATTATAAGTTGTGTATGTATTGATATTTATATCGACGAATGTTATTCTCAACTCAACAGGATCTGTGTTAATTTCTGCTTTAATTCAACCTCTTCTTTTCTTTTTTCTTGGAACCCTAACTGACACCCCCTTATATTTTACAAATGAATCATACCAGCATCTACCAAATAGGTGTTCAGTCACCTACACCGAACACCCCTTACGCCCTCAATGCCGTTCTTCATTAACCAATTCATTTCGTCTGTAAGGTTGGTTTGAACGGCCAGGGTTGCCATTTAATTATAATTTTCCCAAATATGGGTAGATTTTTTGGTTTTTGTTACTGATGAGATAAAAATTGGATTTTTCGGAAAATAAAAAATTATTATCTTTATTGAGAATTCGTTCTACTTGAACGAGTGCCATATCGTTTCGCCCAAATATCTGTAATTTTCGAATTTTGTGCCGAAAATGGTCTCAAACGATAGGGTTAGACTCACTGATGACGAATTTGTGGTCAAATTCAATTCGGTCCGTGGGGCCACCCGGCCGTCCGTTAGTACAATTACTTTCGAAAGGATTGTCCTAGAGACTTGAATTTTCAGAATGAGTTCGGGTTCCAATGACTCAGTTGAGTTCGTTAACCAGTCAAATCGTACAGGGTGTTCCATGAAATATGGTCATTCAAAATTTTTGTTCCTCGATATCTCAAAAAATACGAAACCAATCGAAATGAAATGTTGCGGCCATATGCAATATGCTCATTATAAGCCATAGTGTAAACAGAACAATAGAAAATTCAATTGGAATGTTGAAAGAAGAATCTTTATATTTCTATAACAGAATATCCGATTCGAGTCAAACTTATTTTGAGAATGGAAACTTCTTTACTGAATGTTCATGCAAAAATTTCAAGGAGATCGCATCATTAGAATCATAAAATTTAATTTCTGTAAACAAATTTCATTTCTTGAATAATTTTCCAAATATAATTCCCATTGTGCTGAGATTCCGCATTTATATATTTGGTATCAATCTCAAATCCCTTATAAAATTTTGAGGTAATAGTCTAATTGCTCCACCAAAGAACGATCGCACAAAAGCTCCTGCTCAAGGCTTTTCTCGAATTTTTTCCTTTTTTTCTAGTTTCGCTTCGAATTAAGATGAAGATTTTTACAAATATTTTATTATTTTGTATGATTTGTGAATAAAGCTAATAAATGTTTTGTTTCTATATCTTAAACTTGAAAATTGAATATAAACAATTTCCTCATGCCTTCTAATGACATTATTCTTTTGTTTATTTCACAATAGATTATGACAGTTGATCAATAACAAATTTCCTTCGTTAAATTTTTATTTTGGGAATTCTTATATTTTTGAATCAGTTATTTTTAGAAGGATATGCTGAATATAATTTAGCAACGAAAATCTAGAAACATTTCATTTTATTCAACGAAAGAAAAAAAATTCCGGGGATTTTCTTCGAAAGTGAATTTTTCGGCTGGGAAAATCGAGTCAAACATACTGGCAACCCTGTGGTCGGCTGGCATTGGCCATGGGGAGTCGGCCCATAATAATATAGTTATAATAACATCGGAAGACACAGTGAACCCGCATCCTCTGTAATTAGTGTACTATCATAAATTAAGACGTGGACGTGTGAATCTGCCAATGTATTATGCCCCTAATAAGGGGGATATTATTATTACAATCGATTTCAAGTAGGTTCTCGAAAGTCTATGATCAGACTTGATTAGTACAGGAAAAGCTGGATTATCAAGCTTTGTTTCCTGCTGAAAAATTAAGGGACGCCACCTTCACTTAATCGTTAGGGATATTTTTACGAAACGGTTTCATTTTGATATGAGTGTATGCCACTTGAACATTTTCAATAAATACATACATGCTTGAAAGTGTCCCTGACGGTTTTTTATGCGTAATCAAAATTGTGAATCTGTTAATCGTATACCAAACAACATGGCATGTACATATATCACAGAATCAATAGAAGAAAATCTGAACGGGTTAACATACATTTCTGCCTACAATACAAGAGAACAGAAAAACTCTGCCTCCCTAAATGTGTAATGCTTGTATAATTTCTTTTCTCCTTTTATTCGATTCGTCATTGAGAAATCTGAAAGAACAAAACAACAGAAAAAACACGAGAAAGTAACCTCACCCCAGTGTTCAAAAATTACAGTCAAATTCAAAGTTTTTTTTGAGTTCCTTCGATATTCTAAAAAGCTACTCTCAAGCCAGGAAGGCATATCTAAATATAAATGATGTTCTTTCAGCATCTGAGATTTAAAAATCGGTATTTCGTCCCAAATATTTAATTCAATTACGTAATTATAATTTAAAAAACAAAATTAAGTTAAAATTGCATATACTCGTATTGAAGGTTGAAAAGAAGTTCAATAAACTTCATTACTATAAATGTAATAAATTTAGAATATTTTGATCGATAATGGGTTGTGATATGTTCTCTAATATACTTGAAATCCTCATGATATCAAGGCATTATAAAAATTTTCCACCTCACAATAACACCATGAATAAATAATTTTTTCTTCATTTCAGGGTGGACACAGTCGAATCATCATGTTAGAAAACAATGAAAAACTGTATGATACAAATTGAGATATACCCATCAATGGACGGGTTAAAAAATGGAATTACCCCTAGATTACAGGGAAGGGTTTGAAAAAAAATTGAAACTAAGCGGTTGGGTAGGTGCAACCCAACCAAAAAAAAGTATTTCGAAAGAATGGAGGACTTATCAATATTCTCGTATGGGCCCTGTCATGGGAGCGTCCAGATTCAGTCGTCAATCTAAGATTTCAACGTATATAAGTGTCCAGGAAGTATTTAGGCGCCTAGCAATTATGTCGGCGAGAAATACGTGTTTTGAAATATGCCGAAATTGGCAGTTAGTGAACAGGGTTGCCGGTTTGGTCGATTACAGGTTTGGAAATGTTCACGAAAGCGTTTACCTGTACCTAACCTACGATGAAAGATATTAGCAAAAAACGACTTTTTTCAATTTCAAGACCGTGTATTTCGAAAACGGTGCATTTTGAAGGGTAACTTAATGAAATATTTCGTTCAAAGTTTTGGACGAGCAAGAACATCCTGAAGTTTGTTGTTCTTATTCACTAACACTCTACATTGAATATTTCATTAAATGATTTTAGGCGAAATGGTTTCTTTTGACGAATTCTACCATATTTCAAGGAAAAGATCAAACAGAAACACCCGGAAAATCTCAAAATATTTTTTTTGCCAACGGGCCGTGATATACCCTCTGCCCGCACTCATTTTCTTTGAGAAAATAGCATTTTCTGGCCTGGTCCGGAAAGTGTTTACTAGGCCGGGACGATTCACGTTGCATTCGATCATTACCATAGCAACGAAATAAAGGCTTTTGAAATTAGTTGTCAAAATCTTGAGTTTTGTAATCGTTATTCGCAATAAAATATGGAAAGTAGCAGCGATAGAGTTTATCTACACGGTTGCCGAAATCCCTTTTTTTCGGACTAGTTACGCAAATTACTATTTTTGTAAATAAAGAGTTTTTGAATAAGAGGTGTTATTTTGTTATTCAACGAAAAATGCCATGTTTCAATATAAATGATCGGATTTTTATTCATTATAACGAAGAGGCTATGCTGTTAATAGTAGAAAATAACATCAGGCAAATGACCACCACGACCACTCTTACAGGACCATATTCTTTTAATGAAATTTTCAATAACCAAATCGCAAAGTGGCTACCCTATGTCCTTGATAGCCTCACGAATTACATCTTTGAGGTCTTGAATCGACGCTGGGCTATTGGCGTAGACCTTCTCTTTCCCGTGGCCCCAACGGAAGAAGTTGCAAGGTGTTAAATCGCAAGATCTCGGTGGTCAATTGTGATTACCTCTTCGAGAGATAACATGGTCCGGAAACTTTTCCCGCAAAAGATCAATATCTCGTTGCTTGTTTGGCAGTTCTTATGTTAACTGAACTTTATAAGCGTTAAGACCCAAATCTTTATGCAAAATACGGTGTTATGACGTTTGTGGAATGCCCAATTCCAAAGAACGTCAAGGAATGGACCAACTTGGGTTCTATTCAACACTTTCGGCTACAGCAGCAATATTCTCGGCCGTTCTTGAGCGACGTGCACGGGTTTTGTTTCTTCACATCACTAACTTATCCCAACAGCTCGAATTTTTCCACAAATTTCTTTATTGCAGTCCGACAAGGTGCTTCACGACGACCCAAAAATGTTCGAGTTTTACGAACCGTCTCTGCCAAATTTTCACATATTTTTAATAATTTCAATGCGTTCTTGAAGCGTGTATCGTTCGATTTTTATCAATGGCGTAGTTTCTACTAGTCAGAAGTCAAAAAAAGACAGCTTCAAACGTGACATCTACCGAAAAAGCGGGCTATTCAAAATAACACCTCTTATTGGAAAACCCTTTATAAGTGTAAATGTTTTGATGGCAATAAATTACCTATTACTAATTTCTATGGAAAGTCCTACCCTCCACCAAGTTTTGGGTGTGTTCCGGCAACCCTGCGCCAAGCAGAGAGCATAGATAGCCATCCTGGCCGCGAGCTAACCAAGCGCAGACCATTGAATACCTTTGGGCCTTGACCTATTGTAAGGCAAAGAATCTTACGCCGCTCTCTTATTAATGATCGGCTCGACAAAAAGCAACCACTGAAGGAATCTCAGCCTGCCTCTATGAATCCGTGTGAGGCTTCATTTGGGTTCGGAGTGTTTATTGTGGGCAAATAGAAAGACGGGAATGGTCTTCAAGACTTGTTCCAATGTTATCAACACTTGATTGTAAATTATCGTCTGTGGAAAAGTAAGAAGATTCTGTGCACGTTTTGGTTGACTTAGGAGTTTTTTCTTCGAGTAAGATCTAGTAATAGAGGAGTATTATAAGACTGACCAACTGTTTGTGAAACACGAAAATTACTTTCCCTTTTTTAAGCAATAATTCAACTTTAATTTGATAACTTCAACCTCAATAAGTATATCTGAAAGTAAAGGGTTTTCCAATAAGAGGTGTTATTTTGAATGGCCCGCTATTTCGGTATATGTCACGTTTGAAGCTGTCATTTTTTGACATTTTACAAGTAGAAACTACGCCATTAATAAATATGGAACGATGCACGCTTCAAGAATGAATTGCAATTATTAAAATTCACTATAAAAATGGAGAAAATTTGGCAGAGACGGTTCGTGAAACTCGAACATTTTTAGGTCGTCGTGAAGCACCTTGTTGGGCCGCAATAAAGAAATTGGTGGAAAAATTCAAGTTGTTGGGACAAGTTAGTGATGTGAAGAATAAAACCCGTGCACATCACTCAAGAACAGTCGAGAATATTGCTGATGTAGCCGAAAGTGTTGAAGAAACCTAGGTTTGTCAATTCCTCGTCGTTCTTTGAAATTAGGCATTCGACAAATGTCATTACACCGAATTTTGCATGAAGAATTGGGTCTTAAGGCTTATGAAGTTCAGTTAACACAAGAACTCAAGCTGGCCGATCATCAACATTTCTTGTGCGGGAAAAGTTTCCGGACCGTGTTATCTCTCGAAGAGGTGATCACAATTGGCCACCGAGATCTTGTGATTTAACACCTTGCGACTTCTTCCCTTGGGGCCACGCCAATAGCCCAGCGTCGATTCAAGACCTCAAAGATGAAATTCGTGAGGCTATCGAGGACATAGGGCAGCTACTATGCGATTTTGTTAAGGAAAATTTCTTTAAAAGGATATGGTCCCGTAAGCGTGGTCGTGGTGGTCATTTTCCTGATATATTTTCACTATTAACGGCATAGCCTCTTCTTTATAATTAAATAAACATCCGATCATTTATATTGAAAAATGGCTTCTTTTTTAATATCAAAATAACGCCTCTTATTGGAAAACCCTTTATATTATAAAATTAGAAATTTTCTTTGCTGGTTAATTGTATTAATTTAAATGATAAGATAGTGAAGAATACACATAAAAAAATGTCAAATTACTTGTCATTTGAGAGATAATAGGGGGTCCCACGACGTGTGAAACTTACAAAATGAAACCCTTATTAAACTGCACTTTCTTAACTTCATCTTAACTTTCATCCCAAGCAACTTCTCACGAGTCTTCATACTAAAATGTCAGTAAAACGGAGTAAATCAATACCAGCCAAAATTCGCCGACCAAGAATCGATTACTTATCGAAATTCAGAACCCTGGTGTCCGGTTTCAAAAATGTGCAAGACTCCTTCAAGTGCTTCTCAGAAACCGAAAAATTTATGGTCACCCAGGCTCGTGAATGTCCGGAACAAAGTTGTTGTAGTGACTTCCGACTTGACTCTGGCACATCCGGTCTTTATGTCCCTTGTTTATTTGACAGTGGGACCAACTTTGTAGGGATTAATTGGGTAGTTCCCTTTCAAAACGTGTTAACAGGGTGTTCTCATTGTATTCTTGGGGTATTTACGCACAGCCAAGTATTTTAATTTTCATTTTCATTCATAAGAATGTTATGAATGGAATATGGATTTTGATTTTTGTTTGTTTTCGATCTAGAATTATAATATTTATGAGGAATTTATTCAAAGGAGTTTGGTCTGGAAAAAATTTAGAGGAAGTACGTTATTTTCACTGATTTGTTATACAAATTTTTGTCTATAGGCAGACATGGCGCCATAAAGGAAAAAGTGGCGCCGCGAAAATTCAAATGAGAAATATAGAAGTGAATAAAAAACCATAGCGGTTGTAACTATTGAGAGATGGTACATTCGAAATGTAGAAATTGCAGACAAATATTTTCCATATAATCATCAAAGAAACAACATAGCAGAATAAAGAAGTAAATGCGCAAAGTTTGAAAAGGAATTGATGAGACGTCGAAAAAATTTGATAGTTTTCACATTCTGAGAAATTAATTATTCAATTATTTCAATTATCAGCATTATCCTCAAGCATTTCATTGTAATTTTCCACATAAAAATTTCAAGTAATCAATTTTAATAAAATGTTGAAAATGCGTTTTCCGCCGACCTCTTGATAAGAGGTTAATTTAAAGTGTACAAAATTGAAAATTAATAACCCATTTTAATGCTTTTTTTTCCGCCGACCTCTAAATAAAAGGTGATTTTAATGTGTACGAAATTGATAATTAATGACCCATTTTAATGCTCAATTTATTTTGGCTATTTTAATGTGCAATCCTCATGGCAACCGTTCACAAAGTATTCAGAAGCACTACGAGAAATGTCAAAACTCTACTGGAACATAGATACATAGAAATTTCATTATGACAAATGTATGTCTTGTGCAGAATGAAAATGTATTTCAATCAAGAATTCATGCACATATCATATTGTGATCGTCGGAAAAATCTTGTAATAAACTCGGTTATTAATCGAGCGACTAATGGTCTCGAACTATTAAAGCGTTCGCTCCGCTCACGCTTTAAAATATCTTGACCATTAATCGCTGTCTTTAATAACCTAGTTTATTAAATAACTATTAATGTTCAATCCTCATGGCAACCGTACACAAAGTATTCAGAAGCACTACGAAAAATGTCAAAACTCTACTGGAACATAGAAACCTAGAAATTCCATTATATCAAATGTATGTCTTGTGCAATATGAGAATGTATTTATACACAATTCATGTTGAGATCGTCGAAAAAATCTTGTAATCAACTCGGTTATTAATCTAGCGACTAATGGTCTCGAACTATTAACCATTGACCATTAGTCGCTGTCTTTAATAACCTAGTTAATTAAATAACCATTTCTATACTCGTAAGTTCAAACGTCGTGCCATGTTGACGTATGATTAATCGTAATTAATGGGAGATGACGATTCCAAACATTGCGAGCAGTTGGTATCATTGTAAACTGTAATTCAACATTCAACCAATGAAATGAATGCTAAACGTAAGTCCCCCTGAACCGCCAATACTGATTGTTTGAATTCGCTGATTTATTTCAGTGACTTCAATAATTTTTTTCGAGAACCTGATGACTACCATAGGAATGATTTTTTTTAAATCATTGGAAACATGCCTATTGTTATGAGTCCATTTATTTGAAAATTGGTCAAATTCCAAAAATAATCATTAGAAAAAATGTTATATTAATAAATATGCAAACTGTCACCAGTATATAGATTCTAATTAAGAATCTAATAGTTTAATGTTTATATTTCGTTGGTACTATAGAAATTTCGGGAATTCATGGATAACCTATACATTTTCCAGCTTTTTGGAATGTACTTCTTTGAAAAATAATCAGACATTTAAATAGCTGCATAGCCAGGAGTACCTTTATGTCAACTTATATTTGCATAACGACGACAGATAACATACGGAGTAAAGATATTGCGGCCTCAATGTTTCTCAGGATATCAGGATAACCCTGCGTTTTTTCGCGGAAGAATAAAAATCGTGTGCTAGAATCGCCTGTTAAAATTCCAAAAATTTCGCTCTAGTCATTTACCAACACTTGCAATTCCTAGACCGAGGAATCTTTTACATAATGCATCGATGCGATTTCCAGTCATTGAAAATTCCAATTTCTTCCATTTGCGTCAGTTTTATTACGATAGTTATGTCATACTGAATGCATAAAGAATTAAAGTTTAAAAGAGCGCCAGCAACAACATAAACATGGGTTTTAAACTCGATGGAAAAATGGGATAGGATGATGCTTCAGAACTGTCACATTTAAAGTCTTTTTTATGGTTAGGAGTTTTATTTTCTGGGTGTTTAGTGCGCATTCTGCATGGTTTTATTTCTACAAATGAGAAGTTCACAGGGTGTTCTGGAATTTGACCTGATCATTCAGTCAAGACGGTCGTTTAATTCATTATAAAGAAGAAGCTTTGCCGTTAATAGTGAAAAATAACAACAGGCAAATGACCACCACGACCACGCTTACAGGACCATATCCTTTTAATGAAATTTCCCATAACCAAATCGCAAAGTGGCTGCCCTATGTCCCGATAGCCTCACGAATTCCATCGTTGCGGTCTTGAATCGACGCTGGGCTATTGGCGTAGACCTTCTCTTTCACGTGGCCACAAAGGAAGAAGTCGCAAGGTGTTAAATCACAAGATCTCGGTGGTCAATTGTGATCATCTTTTCGAGAGATAACACGGTGCGGGAACTTTTCCCGCAAAATATCAATGGTTTCGTTGCTTGTGTGACACGAAGCGCCGTCTTGTTGGAAGTAAACGTTGCGTTGTCCAGATCAATACTATCCAATTTCTGCCATATAAAATCATACATAATCTCTGGATAGCGCAATCCATTCACTGTAACTGTTGCTCCAGCCTCATTTTTGAAAAAGAAGCTCCAATGACTCGCCGGACCATAAACCGCACCAAACAGACACACGTTGAGGATAGAGAGGCTTTTCAACAATAACTCTTGGGATTTCCGAGCCACAATTTTGCTTGTTGACTAAGCCACCGAGGTGGAAATGGGCCTAATCACTCAAAAATGATTTTTCGATGGAATTCCGGATCATTTTCATACATTTCAACGACCCAATCAGCAAAAACACGACGTTGTTGATGATCAGCCGGCTTGAGTTCTTGTGTTAACTGAACTTTATAAGCCTTAAGACCCAAATCTGTATGCAAAATACGGTTGTAATGCATAATTCCAAAGAACGACGATGAATGGACCAACCTGGGTTTTCTTCACCACTTTCGGCTACAGCAGCAATATTCTGGGCTTGTCTTGAGCGACGTGCACGGCTTTTATTCTTCACATCACTAGCTTGTCCCAAAAGCTCAAATTTTTCCACCAAAATGACAGCTGCAAACGTGACATCTACCGAAATAGCAGGCTATTCAAAATAACACCTCTTATTGGAAAACCCTTTTACCACCACATGTATTTGATTACGCTATTATTTCGTCAGAAGGGTACGCACATGCCAACAAAAAGGTGGCGATCATTTAGGTACAAGATATTTTATTCATGCATAATTGCCAAATGTATATTTCATGAATAGACAAACTAGAACCATGTTTCAATGGACACCGAAGACTTGGCTCTCATTGAGAGATCCTTCAGATCCTTTTTTGCTGTTCTCTTGATTTATCGATCACCCTGCATAACATTGAATTTATCGACTATGATACGTCGAATAAAACAGAGCAGTATCGAACCAAGCTGAAATCTCACCATCTAAACGTCATCGATATTTTCCACATCCTAGATGTTACATAATAAATATCGGGAAGTGACCGAAGAAAGAAGTGAAATATACGACTGTGTGGGTGTTTTACGTCCTAAACCGAAGACCATATCCTGCCCCGTCAGAGCGGCGCCACTGTCAGGACAATAACTCATAAGCAAGAATACATATTTGCATTCCTGCGATCAATCGATCCGATCAATATCCCATTCGATCTTGGATAAAGTACTGAGTTTCTGTCGCTTCACCCTAGCACGCTTCTAGACCATTACTGTTTCCGGTAAACCGGGTAAACATTGGATTAGATGGCATGATGAATTAACATTAAACTGCGCAAATTAATCGCGAAATGTGCTCGCATTCTTGGTTTTTAATGTTGAACCATCAGTACGAGGGAAACTGAAGTTTTTTTGGCGGTGTGGTATCATTCGGTTAGATAGATTTGAGGGTATACTACCACGAACCTTTTAACGAACAAAAATGGCTCTGGCGAAGTGAAAGAAGTTATTTTCCTGTCTTGCCACTTGGTCTGCCATTTCGTTGGCTTGCACAACAATATAACTAGGCACCCATATAACTGCCATTTCACAATGATGGTGATGTTAATATTTCTACGATGTTACGCCTAACATTGATGTGAACAGTAGTTTAGTTAAAAAAGGGTTACAGTTCACTGCGACCTCAAGGTCTATTGTGCTCCCTTAGAGTGCTGTTAGGACCATACCCCTCACAACTCGCCTTCCAGTTCCAGAGATATGATCAAATCCAATATCTGTGAAGGCTTCAACGAGGCTAGTTCCTCACTTTTACAAGTTTCTCGCTCAAGGCAGTCTCTCCTTAGGCTCGCAATGCCAAATCATTCCGTGACTAGGGAATGGATGGATTTTTCTTCCTCCTCCCCAACAGTACCTACACTCGTCAGTGTCCGACAATCCCTCCTCAATAGGTGCCTTCTGAGACGACAGTGTCCTGTAAGAAAGCCATTGAGGAGGTGTAATGTTTCTTATCAAGATTCAGATATCTTCTGGACCTTACTGTTCCAAAGTTCCCAAGGAACTTAATGGAATGATCCATCCCTGGGAGATTCCGCCAGAGTTTTTCCCTCTCGGCTTCTCCTTCTCCAGAAACTGCTTTTATAGATAAACATTTACCTGTACCACAGAAGGGTTCTGGGCCAATGAGTGATATTCGTGCGCCCTCTTTGGCAAGTGTATAATTGAAAGTAGGAGCTCAGTGCTTGAATAGCCGCTTGACTAGCTGAGTGTAAGGTTATATCGCACTTCTGATTTCTTTTTAGATTTATATCTAGACTTCTTTCAAACGCTAAGACGCTCATACAGGAGCCTAGCCACAGTGCACACTTGGTACTTGGCCCTTATATCCCAGCGCCAGCTTCTGTAGAGGTTTTTTAGAACCATCTGTATACAATTTTACTTTATTTTCCTTGAGGCTATAGTCCCATTCCTCTCTTTTACTTAGCAATGTCCTGAAGTTTTTCTTAGTGCTTACTTTCTTGATCATTACATCACTAGGGAGGTTCGCAGATGAGATGTAGTTGTTCTGAGAGGACCAGACTCTCTCCAACAGTCTCCACCTATGAAAACAGCCGTTATTGTCGTCTTTTCACTGCATTTTTTATGTCAAGTGTTTTTTTTTGGTGAATAGCGCACTTAATAACCCACCCCTGTAGATAAACCATACATTTTGCCCATTTTGTTCGCGCGACGAAGAGCTCGTTGGTCGGCGCGGTCAGACGAACAATTTTATTACACCTCTCGATGCGTATAGATAATATGATAATTCGATGATAGATATTATTCTCATCTCGATTAGCATATTATGCGCAGCGCCGAGTTAATGGGTCGCCTCCTAGGGTTGGGCCCCACACGGAATTTTAAAGGACGAGAGAATTCGTCCGAAGGACCGTCTCACGGTGAGGCCGAACCTTTTGAGCTGTTGAGACTGTGTGGTCGATCAGGGGATGCCTTTGGATAAGTTTCATTGTAGAATACAATTAAGAACAGTTCGAACTCCAGTTTTACTGCCTCCTGACGACTCATCAAGTTATTAAAATGAAGGAATATTGAATATTCTGTATTCCTCTTTATTTTGATGAAGTAGACATCATTTTGGTGTGGACCAAGTAGCCTTTCTTAGGGTATATGTCGCTCACGTGAGTTGAAATTTTGCCGCCCTTTATATGGTAATATGTACCGGGTTTTTCACTATAATTTGACCCCCCCTTTACACTTGTTACTAAAGGAGATATAAAAAATGCTTCGTATAAAGTTTCACGAAATCAACTGAGGGTTTTTTGATATGAGTCCAGAAACTGAAATATATACAGGGGACCAACATATTGTGACAACTTCATTTTTCAAATGAAACACCCTGTATATTTTTCCATGTTTGGCTAGCTCTTTTTTTCCCTGATTTCAAATATGTACATATGTTGGTCTATCTCTTTTTATTCTGAGAACCACAGAGTTTCGAATTTTAAGAACCACCTGCCAAGATCTGTAATCATTTTACAAGTGGCAGAGTGCGTTTACTGAAAATGCTCATTGTTGGAGTTATAATAACGTCAATGGGATGGATACAGGGTGAAGATCATGAATGCAACTATATTTTTTAAATGGATACCCTGTCCTGTAATATACTTCCTGTCTTTTGTGTATTTTTTTTAATAGGCTATTTCCTCCTGATCTCGAATATAAATGCGTATGTGGATGTGTCTCTCTAATTTTCAGAGTTTCAAAGTTTGAAATGATGACACCGAATAAAAAAAATATGTGAACTATCTACGAAATCTTTATATCCAAACAAACTACGTTAAAGTATTATTTTAGAATGAAATACTTAACAATTACTCTCCACAATGAAAAATGATAAACTATGTCAGTATGGTAAGAATAACATCAACTAAGAAATGGCTGAAAATGACCACCTTCATTCAAACACATAGTTCATATAGTTATCTCAAGTTGTTTGGCTATTTTGATAGCATTATTATGGCCCTGATTTGAGTCAGAAAATAAAGCTTCAAATTTGTTACTAATCATTACGATATTATCATTATTCTTGTGCGTTGACGGAATTATGAGTTTAATATTGTTGATTATATCATTAATATTATTCTCCTCTTTTATTGGTTGTCATTATTCCTGAAGTAAATTTTTTTCTTCAGGAACGGCTATAAAAACTTGTCCAACGGTGTTATATCGGTACTATTGGTGCCATAAAACGAGTGCGCCATTACCAATCCAAAGATCAAATTGGCCACTCAAATATTTTCGAACTTCCGATACGCTATACCAGATGGTATTGAAATTTGAAACTCTGTGGTGCTCAGAATAAGAAAGAAAGACCAACATAATTTACATATTCGAAATCAGGGAAGAAAAGATCTAACAAATATGGAAAAATATACAAGGTGTTCCATTTGAAAAAATTAAGTTGCCATCATATGTTGATCACCCTGTATATATTTCAGTTTCTGGACACATATCAGAAAAACTTCAGTTGATTTCGTGAAACTTTTATACGAAACATTTTTTTGTATCTCCTTCAGTAACAAAGTTGAAGGCGGGGTCAATTATAGTGAAAAACCCGGTACATGCAGTTACTGAGAAACGATGAACTGCCGAAGTCCAATATAAATTCCATATTTTTTTTCAGTTTGTAGTCCCCTTCAATATAAGCACATAAAATGATCATCTGAATTTTGACAAAAAATGGTAAGGGCTGACCCCCCCTAAAACGCTATATTTCATCATTGTGCATTGTTGGATCTATTAATAGATGGTTATACCTGACAATTGTTGAGCTCGGTCTAATGAATAGATTGACGTTGAAAATGCATCGATCCGAAGCGAACTGCATTACGCAGGCGTTCTAAAACGCAACTCGAAAATGAAAAAGGAAAAATCTACAAATTGAATTTATTTGAAAAGTATGGCAGACTTTCCTGAATTTGGTATGTTTTTATAGGTTTGCGAGGTAGCTGAATCAGAAAAAAATACTTCAGAATCGATATCTGGAAGCATTCAGAATTTCACCGTTCAATTGGCAAAAAATTTCTTTTTCCTTGAGTTAATTTCCCTGAAATGAATACCTCTGGTTGAGAACACTGACTAGACCACTGGTAACCTTATTCATAGTAATATCGTTCACTCTTTCAGCAACAAATCTCCTCCTAGTCATGTCAAAATTTGCTGAAAAGAGAGTGTACCTCCTGGTTGGGACCCTGACTTCATCATAGATATAGTCTAATTCGGACACGACTACAAACGGTTTTTCACAAAGCTTAAATAGTTTTCGTCAAAAAAATTTCTGAAACTTTCACAGAAATTATAACATTTCATCAGCCTAAGTGATTGCTCTTTCGTGGAATCCAGCTTAAGCCCTGCCCTTTCAGGCGCCAACTAATGAATATCAACAAATCCAGCAATGCGTTTAGGAATCTAAATGGGTTTTTTAAATCATCCAAAAATTGCGTGAATATCAGATTTCGAAATTCCAGAATACCGCAATAACTCAGCTGGTATGGGCTTTTTCTTCGGGGGATGGGAGAGACAGAAAAGTTGTGTGAACAAGTTAGAGGGCATGATATTATGTGAGCAATCGCAAACGGGCCGGTAATTCCTGGAAGTCACCCTCGTCGAGGGTGGATTGGGTGGGCCGCCAGCGGAGCACACTAACAACCAGATAGAACCAAAAGTGCCGCTCGAGAGATACCAAGAATGAATATAAATAAATAAACGCCGATCAGGAATTCCTCTCCTCGTTCTCAGGGTTTCTCCGGACGTCAGTGGCGGAGGTGAAGGTGGATAGAAGTTTCTCGAAAATGCTTCTAGAAAGCACTTAGGACAAAGCTTTATTCTGATGGGACAAAGGGCAAGTCAAGTTTGAATATCTTGGGAAATGTTATCAGATTATTCCTTCAGTCTATAATGTAAAGGGTTTTCCAATAAGAGGTGTCATTTGATATTCAAAGAAAAATACCTTTTTCAATATGAATGATCGGATGTTTATTTCATTATGAAGATGAAGTTATTATAGTGGAAAATAACGCAAATGACCACCACGACCACGCTTACAGCACCATTTCTTTTTAATGAAATTTTCCAAAACCGAATCGCAAAGTGGCTGCGCTATGTCCTGGATAGCCTCACGAATTGCCACAAAAAATGAAGCCGCAAGGTGTTAAATCACAAGATCTCGGTGGCCAATGTGATCACCTCTAATTTC
>CM024241.1:34652512-34717502 GCA_013421045.1 Propylea japonica | reverse complement strand
GAATTGTTATTATTATTATTATAGTTCCGTATTCAGGTTTGGATAAAAAATAATCTTCCTTTCTCATGAAAAATATATTTCGATACAAATAGAAAATTATTACAAAAATATCACGTTTTGAAAATGAAATCTGGATGAATGGAAATGAGTGAATGTCAATGTGATGATGAAAGATCATGAACATAAATGATTTTAGTATTTATAGTTTTTTCCTCCTCTGGTGATACTAACATAGCTAGTAGCTCCACCATTCGATCCATGATGATAATTATTGTTATGTCCTGCTGAATATGATTTTCCATAAGAGCTTCCATGAGAAATGGAAATCGAGTGAGATGACACCTTCTCATCAGATCCACCAAGTGAGTATGATTGTCCAGCCCCTAACTTTTCTCCAAGATTGATATCGTGTCCTTCACTATAAACCTGATTCATAACCATTATATCCGACGAGCTTCCCGTGCTTCCATATGATCCTTCATAACCATGATTTATTTCATTGACACTTTCGTAATCTCCTTTCAACTTGTAGAACCTCCTTCTAATCCTGCACCTCCAGAAGCACCTCCTCCTACAAAATTGGATGAGGAACATTCACGACAATAGGATGAGGTACTCTAAAGAACAGTTGTGGTACTTCTACTGGGTAAGGTTGTGGTACAGGTACTTGACTGGTACTCTCACGGGCACTTGAACGGGAACTCTTACGGTATAGGGTACTGGACGAGGTACTGTGTATGGTACTGGTCTTGGAACTTCTACTGTTTTTGGAACTGGAACGTCACCTTGATATGGACGTGGAACGGGAATTTCAACTCTTTGAGGAACAGGAACTGGCACAGGTCTATTGACAGTTACTGGATATGGCTGGGGTACTGGTACTGGTACCCGGACGGTTGATAGTAGTTACTGCTGGTCCATTGTCACCTCCAATGCCTTCACCAACTCCGAAATTGCTACCTCCATATCCTCCAAGATCGGTGCTATGACCACCTCCTTGAGAGTAACTGTCTCCTCCATATGCACTTCATGTCCATTGCCAATGTCTGCTAGACCTCGTTACTGTTCTTCTTTTCATCTTTGGCCTCATTGCAATACGTATTGCTAATGAATGCACATATTAAAGTTGTTAGCTGTAACGAAATGAGGTTCATTGATTTTTCCATAGAAGTTTGGCATAAATTTCATGATTAACAGTGTTAAAATAGAGTTGTTGAATAGAATGGTTTGAAAACAATTCATAGTAGGAAATTTCAGAATGTGTTCAAATGTTACTCCTAGCTACGCAAATTCAACAATTTTTTTAATGATTTTCATAATGAAAAACAATGTCCTTTTGCTACAAACGATACTTGGTAAATACGCACTCTACGAACGCCAATTATTGGCCAGAACCCTGTTGTAGTTTGGACAAATGAACCTATAAGAAAGATTTTTTGGAGAAGGAAGAAACTGAAAGAGAAGTAGTCTAGGAGAGTATGGATCATTCCAAAAAATTCCTTCGGAACTTTGCAGCTGCAAGATCCAAAACGTATTTGGCTCTCAGTAGGATTAAGTAACGCCTCCCCCTTGGCTTCTGATGGACATTGCCGTCTTTGAGGGCATATGATGAGAAAAAAATAGCATGACAGAAGCTGACGAGTGTAGATTCTGTGAGGAAGAGCAGGAAGTTCCTGTTCACTTACAGAATACCTCTCCATTGCTAGCCTGCACAGAGGATGTCTCGTATAGGAGAAATATCGAAAAAATACTGATCTATCGCAGTTGCAAAAAAAAGCTTGATAGACATTGAAATCACAGTGGTATGTGGATCTGAAATGTATTCTATTTTATTTAAATTTTGATGGTAAAATTTATTAAATGAATGGAATGATAAATAAAGGCCCAAAATACTTAAACCCAAGTTGGTGCTCTGGATTTTCTTTGAATTCTAATCACTACGAATGACGTTTAAGTTGGGGTACTCAAATACTATTTGTTTAATACTTACAATGATTGGCTTCATGTTCCTTTAGTGAAGAATAAGAAACGAATGATGTTGTTTCTCCATCATCAATCATTTTTATACTCTAGCTATTACGGGATAGAGTCCCATAATCCATAATGAAATGGAAGATCATATCGATGCACCAGGTGAATCGTTCCATCCAAGTGAATAGAATGTCGGACTAATTTCGAATTATGCTGATTAAACTGTCAGAAGATTTGTATTTAGTAATTCGTCTTTTCTGACGGATAATTGCATTTTTATAGTCTCGCATAAAAGTTCACTTTCAAATTCCTCAAATGAAAAAATAGAACGAAATAGCGGTTTTCTAAGAATACAAACATTTTACAATGGTTGGTCCTACAAAATTAACGTGCTATGATATGATATGACATTGTTTAAGAATCCTTAAACATACGTCTTCTGCTGACGATCTGAGGAACCATTGATATTGACATGATTCTTTCAGTTTGCATTGTGTTGTCGTGAATTATGTAAATATTCATCAATACTTAGCATTTTTTCAGGTATGAATTCATTCAAACCACTATTGTTCAGTTCCTCAGTGTCTTCCTAGGAAAAAGAAATCAAAATATACATTTCCATGCATTTCCTCAGACTAGGAATGAATTTCGTGTTTGGGTAGAAGGGAAATCGGGGAATTGATCGACGAAAAGCCTTTCAATTAAAACTTGATATCGGAAAACCAGACACAGGAAATATGAAAGTTTGCTACTTGCGTTATGTTAATAACAATTATTTTTCGGATTCACAAAACTTGTAGGTTAAATTAGATTCATGGGGTAATCGTTTACAGATCCCAGTTTGCCTCAGAGAAAGCTTTCAAAAAGGCTGCTGTGCCTTCCAGAAATCTTCCTGTTGGATTTACTACAAAAAGGAACCAACAGAATGCTCTACATCTTTTACAGCTGTACTTCAGAAACGTAAATTGTAATTCAGAAAGGCAAATTCAATTTCAGAAGATGGAAATTGTAATTCAGAATAGTAAATTGAAATTCAGAATAAGGAATTTGAATTTCAGAATAACACTTGATATTCAGAAACGATAATTTGAATTTCAAAAATGGTAACATGTAATCAGAAATGGGATTCATAGATTTGCCCCCCTTCTTACTACCTTTGTAATACTTTTCTGAAATTGAATTGATAATTTCTGAATTACTTCGCTTTTCTGAATTTCAATTTTCATTTTCTAAATAACATATTCCTATTCTGAAATACAATTTTCCTTTTCTGAAATTGAACTTTGGTTTCTGAATTACAACTGTAAAAGATTCTAGTAGTAAAACTGAAAGGTTGAGACGAAGAAGTCTAACCGAAGAAAAACCCACCGGCACCAAAGAATGCTGATTTTATCTGATTTCCCCCCACGGTATGTACCATTATGCAAAGTTTTCAAATTGTCCGTTAAGAACTGCTAGAAACAATATCCATGTGTTATTTCCGATTAAAAATGCACACGTGATTTCATCTACGCTTCATATGTAGTATAGTTCAAACATTGCGTTGCACATGATGTGCGTAATAGGTATCAAAATTATTTGTCATATTACAAGAGGAGTAAATAGGTACTTCTGTATAATAATAATAATTGTGAAATAGTTTCAGACTTTTCGGGGCTTGTTCCAATTTTGCATCACTGTACGATGTCAAGATATCCAAGAGTAGGAATTTTCTTATTGACCAGCGTATACCCAGCTCTCAACAAAACAACTACTTCAGACTTCCTAAAATATGAATAAAAATAATTTGTACAGAGTGGTTTGATTATCATGGTAACCTCTGTTTTCTCTTGAAGGGCCAAATATTTTTTCAGCCTGTTAAATCTTCAAGCTCCTAAAATGAAATTCTGGACTGGATCGAATACCTTTTTTGGAGAGTACTCGAAAAAACTTCTAATCATCACCACTCGAGAACTATTGCACTAATTTGGCCCATTAACTTACTCAACCGATTAATCGCGTCCCTTTCCTTCTCTAAAAATTTTCGTGTTCTGCTTATTCTGTTCGAGAGTTAGTAAGCTCGAGTGACCTTCAAAACGAATTGATATATCTATCGCCCTTTGATATTAGGATCTCTGATTCTATTGACGACATTTTTTCCTCCTTCTAGTTAAGATTCTGCTTAGATTAATCTGGAATTACAAGATTTTTATTGGAAATTGATCTGTGTGAACGAAATGTTCATAAGCGCAGACTTATTTCGCTCCAATACGTGTGTAATGAATAATATCAGCATTACACTGATCAACCCCTATATGCTCAAAAATATCTAAATCACACAACAATAAAGGGTGAACGTAGCGTGTCAATTGAAAGAAGATATATTGGGAATTAGTACAACACTAGTATAACGTGTTTAATTACCAATAATAAAAAGAATATTCTTCACACCATTGAATGAACTCATATCGAATCGATTACTAAACTTTTACGTGAATTATTCGAAGTGAGACAGTTTTATCATTGTTTAAGGAGTTCTCCTCAAACAATGGTTTTATAAATGATTTCCCCAGTTTCGTCATATATTATTAACTACCCTAAGCATTGAGGAATATCGTCAAAATAAAAAAAGATAATTCTTAATAACAAGATATATTTCATATATAAAATTAAAAAATATCACATTTTCAAATATGAATTATCGAAATGATGAAGATGAGCAATAATCGTTTTGATGAGCGTGGAATGAAGATAAAATTAAACAACTTTTAATGTTTGTAACCGTGTCCTCCTCCAAGAGGAAGCTGGCGTAACTTGTAGCTCCTCCACTTGATCCTCCATGTAGTCACTGGCGCCACACTAGATTTTCCATAAGAACTTCCATGTGAGATGGATACCGACTGGACTACAGCTGATCCTTTTCCTCCATAGCCACCGTCAGATCCTCCAAGTGAGTAAGATCCTCCCAATTTACCTCCAAGACTCAACTCTTGACCTCCACCATAACCTCCTTCGTACCCACCGTAACTGGAAGATGCATCGATGCCGTGAAGTCCTGAGGATTCGTATGAACCTCCGTAACTTATTCCTTCATAACCTCCCTTCAAACCTTCTTCAGCTCCTCCATAACTACCACTTCCATAACTGCTACCTCCATAACTGCCACCTCCATAACCTCCTCCTAAACCAGCTCCTCCTGCGCCACCAGCATTTCCACCGCCTACATAGATTGGCTGTGGAACATTCACAACAACAGGGTGAGGTACTCTAACTGGAACAGGTTGTGGTACTTCTACTGGATAAGGTTGGGGTACAGATACTTGAACTGGTACTCTCACAGGCACCTGAACGGGAACTCTGACAGCATATGGTACAGGACGATTTACTGTGTATGGTACTGGTCTTGGAACTTCGACAGTTTGAGGAACAGGTACTTCAACTCGAACTGGACGTGGAACGGGAATTTCAACTCTTTGAGGAACTGGAACTGGAACAGGTCTGTTGACAGTTACTGGATATGGCTGCGGTACTGGTACTGGTACTGCACGGTTGATGGTGGTCACTGTAGCTCCACCACCACCTCCAATACCTCCTCCAAGACCACCTCCAAGACCTCCTCCAAAGCCACCCCCAATACCACCTCCATAGCCTCCTAGACCACCTCCATAGCTTGCACCTCCGTAGCTACCACCTCCATAGCTTGCACCTCCGTAGCTACCGCCTCCATAGCTTCCAAGATCTCCACCGTGGCCGCCTCCAAGAGAGTAGCTACCACCTCCATAACCTCCATCGTGTGCACTGCCAATATCTATCAAACCACGTTTGGTGTTCTTGTTTTCTTTCTTGGCCTCACCGCAATTTGCAACAGTGGTGACTGCCAATATCAATGTAGTTATCTGTAACAATATTGTACAATTATTTATAATCTTCCCTTTGCAAAGATACACTTCAGAAATATTTTTACTACTTTATGATCCCTTACGACCCTATTTTAGGAATTCACTGTCGTGAACAAGTAAAACAAATTTTTTTCTTGATTGTTATGTTAAAAACTGGTATGATGGTGGAATTTTTTCCATTTAGCAAAAGAATTGCAAAGTTTGAAAAGACTACAGTTCATTCATTGGTTAGAAAACCATTCGAGAAGCTGTGTTTGATATTCATCTTTATACTTTTGAAGCCACGCATACGAAGTGTATAATTTTGTAAGAATTTCAATGTTCGCTCTGAATTACTTCGATGATATTTCGATATCTAAGTTAATTTGGTTAATGCTTAAATTGAACCTATTGATTGATATTGAACCTAAATATCAAAATACTGAATATTATGCGAATGCAAGGTCCATTATGAACAAATTTGAATGAATTCTCCAGATACTACTGGGTTTTCATGAATGTTTGCAATGTTTTCTGGGCAAAATAATTTAGGAAATAATGGACCCTCAGAAAATCATAGCAATTATCTGTTTTTCGTTTCGTTGTCACGTTTCCAGAAAAAGAAATGAAACCACCATAATTGTGGCGGTTGAATGTGTCGTACGTGTTAGCATTCATTTCATTGGTTGAATCACGGTTTAAAACGATGCCAACTGGCTAATCTGTTGTTAATCGTCATTCCTATTAATTATGATTGCTCGTACTTACTAATGTCGCTACGTTTGAACTTACGAGTAAACAAATCACATTTTCAATATCTAATTAAAATTAATATATCGAAATATCAAGTGAATGATCTATTATTTTAAACATTACCTTTAGATAATAATTTTACATAAAAACCCTTTATTTCAACATACAGGTAATGCCGAATATAGAAATTTTCTTATGGCGAAAGGTCTGAAAAATCTTCAGCAGAGACAGTTTTTTCACAGGGTAAAATTCAAATATTTTTATGGTGTTTTACTTACAATGAACGGCTTCATCTTTACTGTGTGAACAACAAGAAACGAATGATGATGTTACCCCCATCTTCAAGCGCTTTTATACCGGCATACTATGGGAAAGGGTCCCATACTCATAATGGGATGCTTGCAGATCATACCGATTCAACAGAAACAGAATACTTTCACTGGGTGGATCGCTACCATCGCTAAAATAGATTACCGAACGAATTTCAAATTATGCTGTACCCAAAGCAAAACACTAGATGTTGTTTGAATTTGGTCTATTTATTTTTGATCAAACAGTTACGATTGGCTGATTTTGTTAACGAGGAGGCAGGTTTATGGCGATTTGTGTGATCAAAATGGAATAAGAAGTATGTAGGTATACAGCTTTTTTCCATATCTTCAATTGCCACAAAATAATACAAGGTTTGTTTTGCGATTTGATTGGATACATTTTCAATTAGAGGCAGCCAGATGCGGCTTTAGGCTATTGAGTGCCAGAGCGAGAAAAAGGGAGCTGAACATGAGGAGCACCCTGGGTTTGTTATAAAAAAGTGCGATAAACTTCAGATAGTGATCCGTTGTCAGAAATGGTGTGCGTGATTTGTTTAAATTCTCTTGAGTCCCCCTATTAGTTACAGTTCCCTAAAGATGACGCCGATTGGCAGTTTTCAATTTTTGAGCGCTCGTTCTACTTAAACGAGTGCTATTTAGTTTTGCCGAAATGCTGTAATTTGTTGTTTTTGAGCCGAAAATGATCTCGAATAATAGGGTTCCACACAATGATAACGAATCCGTGGTCAAACTCGATTCTGTCTGTGGAGCCTTGAGCACGATAACTTTCGCATGGATTGCCCTAGAGACTTGAGATTTTCAGAGTTAGTTTGGTTCTTGGGAACCGGCATTTAGATGCTGCGGTCAAGTTTGTTAACCAGCCAAATTGAACAGGGCGTTCAATAAAATATTGCCATTCGAAATTTTTGTTCCTCAATATCTCTGACAAAAGAAAACAATCAAAATGAAGTTTGCGGCCACATGCAAGAAGCGCATAATAAGCCTCATGAAAAATTTTTTGATCATAGTGTTAACAGAACCATAGAAAATTCAATTGGAATATGGAAAAGAAGAATATTTATATTTCCTTAATAAGATATCCGATTCGATTTAAAACTATTTCGTGAATATAGATCAATATACTGCATGTTCATGGAAAATTTCAAGAGGATATCTTATCATCAGAACCATTGAATTTTGACATTCCTGACCCAATTTCTTATTGAAAAAGTTGTAAAGAATAGTTATTTTTATATTAAGTGCGTAAAATGAGTGTTTTTTTTCATGGCACATGAAAGTGTCAATTTGGCCGAGTCCGCAGGTCGAGGCATAAAAACACCAATTTTATACGCGCGAAATACAAACAACAGTTTTTGTACAATTGTGAATATGAATTTTCATCGTCTGAAATATAATTATTGAAGATAATGCTTCCAATACCATATTTCTATGCACTTTTTTAGCGGTGAAAAAAAGTGATAATGTAGGCATCCATAGTAATGAAGATAAGTTTTTCTGACTGTTATACAAAATAGTAATTTAGGAAACAAGTCCAGAAATGGGGCTTCTTTGTGAATAAATAAAGTCTGCGAGTCCAAAAAATATCGTTGCTGTGGGATCATCTGCAACGTGATTCTTCGTTGACTTGGCCAGAAAATGCTACTTTCTCAAAGAAAAAATGACCGGGAAGTTGGTACATTCCGAGCGGTTGCCGAAAAATGTCATTACCTTAGTGTGAAGAAACGAAATTTCCTTACAGGTGTTTGTGTTCTACATAAAACTTTTATATGCAATAATTTTAATGAAGCATTATATATCTACGCTGCTTCAATCACATCTGGGGCAGTCCCAGAAATGCAAATTACATCATCTTTTATTATTATTAACACCAGCAATTAAAATTATATGAGTCAAGTTTGATTTCAACCATATTATGTATTTATTGCAACTCAAGTAATTTTATTGCGATATTCAAAGCACTATTTATTTGTGGAAAAAAAAATAAATAAGATTTTTTTCAAATTTAACGAATATCAGTAGAATTTTAAACGAAAGTAATTTCACCTCGTAGGAATTGCCTTATTCCTGGAGTACTATGCAACGTAAATTTTTAATTATGTGAAAATTTATCGTTTATAGAAAAAAAGTTCGAGGAACCATGAATGGCCAACTCAATACCTCTCGTGCAGGTTTCGAAACGGTACAGAGCATTCTCATATATCTTATGCGAATTCAAAGTTATTGTTTTGTTCGACTGCAGACGGAGCAATTTCAACAGTTCCTATAGCAAAATATTGAAGATTCAATAATTTCTTCATATTTTGTCCCCATTTGTCATGCTTTCTCACTTTTTGCACATCCATGAAAGCTGAGGGAATCTTAAATATGGAAGCTCTTCAAAATCTTACGTAATAAACGGATTCACAATTATTGGATTCTAATAATTAGTTCTTCCTAGATATCAATCAAGTCTTCAAAAAAAACTTCAGACAGAAGATAATCACCGTAAATAATTTTATAGCTCACAGTTCTTGAGACTTTAATTTTATAAATCTATAGTGAATGTGGAATAACTACCTATTTCAACTCAATAAGTATGAGTTTTGTACGAGATGGTGTGATCACTCTTCATTAGGACGTTCTCGTTGGAACATAAAATTATATATATGATATTCGATAATGAACGAAAACTCAGAGGTCCAGTTGAGAATCAGAATTGGTTATAAATCGCATGAAAAACCACTCAACTGAGACAATAATGCAAATATTTATTGTCTCAGAAATTTTTCGTATCACTTATTCACTTGGAATGTAATTATTTTCGTTTTGTAAATCAGCATTTAGACTAATTTCATGGTGCAGTAGTGAGGCAGTTTTTAAAAAAAAATTAAAAAAGCCCTGATGTCAAGTCAGAAGCTTTTGAGCGCTTGTTCACACTAAAAATGATACAAATTTTTATATCCTGAGAGCTAATGATTTAATTACATTTTCATTAGGAGTTGAAAATAACAAACCATTATGATTTTCCTTCAAAAATTGTTTTCGTGAGATAGATTTTCGAAAAATAAAATTTTCTTATGGTTTCTCATTCAATTGTGGAGAAAAAAAGTCTCTTGCAAAATTTCGATATAGGTAGTCGATACCATAGAGGTCGATACATATTTTCTCGAAAAAATAAATACTTACATGCAGTTATGATCACTGTTCATTCCATTTCATCGTAATATTCTAAGATATTGTTTATGCTCAAAATTGGTTTTGTCAATTATGCTGTTTAATCGAAAGAAAGTTCAATTTGTGAAATTAAAACATTACGGATATAATTTCCTTCCAGAAATTAGTAATTGAACGTTTTGATAGATTTATAGAACATCTTTATCTCCTGTCATAGACATACAATATCTTAGAATAATATTCATTATATGGAACACTTATAAGATAAAATGGAATGAACATTGATCATAACTGCTTGTAAGTTTTTATTCTTATCGAGAAAAGTATCGACTGTATCGAAATATTGCAGGAGCCTTTTTTTCTCCAGATTTAAATGGGGAAATCACAAAAGAATTTAATATTTCCGAAAATTTATCCCACGAAAACAATTTTCGAACGTCATAGGGGGTTATTATTTTCAACTCCTAATATGAAGTTATGAGATCTAAAAATTTATGTGGGTAACATCTACTTAGTGCTTCATATTATGTAATGTGACTCAGTGTTTTTAAGAAGCCGTAAAAAATAAAAACTGTTAACTCGTCATCGCCTTCCAAAGGCTGTATCTTGGAAGGGGGATCGGTTTAAATAAAATTATATGAACTACCCCTGCTTATTTTAATCGAGGAATCAATTCCCGAAGTCCCTCTCATTTGTTTACAGACACCCTGTATACTTTTCGAACTAGGACGGGAAATGATATTTCCTCGAAAAAAAAGAGTCCGGAAAGTGGGGACTTCCCGGAAGGTTGCCGAAAAAAGAACTTGTTGGACAGATAATATCAATATTAATTCTTTCAATACAATTGTTTTCAATCTATTCATTATTGTCTGGCGCCCTACCTTAAGCAAAATAAGTTCCGAAAGACCGGAAGGAACTGCTTCAAAAGTTCCTTTTCAAGGTAGGTTTAAGATAAGAACATGAAAGTATTTCATGAATGATTAGATTGTGACCAATAGTTCTCAGGAATTCAGGATTTTCAAATTTAAATAATCGGTTTCTTATATCAACAAGTGGTCGAAAGCTTCTGCCTACTAAAACTCTAAATGAACTAGCCTAGAACAAAAACAAGGTCTCTTTAGTCTGAGTTCTTGATCATTCGGGAATCAAAGGAAATGAAGAGGTTATCACACTAGCCAGAACGGGAGCGCCAACGCCACTTACCGACCCAAAACCCTTCTGTGGTATAGGCAAATGAACCTATAAGCAAGAGTTTTTGGAGAAGGAAGAAACTGAAAGACAATCTTCACTAGAACATTTTTGTTCAAGTCAGTGAAGGTCGTTTCAAAAACTACTGCATTCTTGAGTTTCGCAATGCAATAACTCGCTACTCAACTCGGTAAAAGATCCCCGTAGGACCACGTATTAAAATAACTAATCTTAATACATGTACAAACTTCAGCAATTAAGTCCCAACCAATGAAAATATTCAGCTGCAACGCTTGCGAAATCTAGATCAAGCAAATCATTAATGCTCATAAAATAACCTGAGAAAAGACGACGGAATTCTATTTCAGAATCCAATGACTCAATAAAGAAGTGAACTGCGATCTCTCGAAGATGTAAACATGCGATGTATTTGATTATATATTATGTACTTTACTAACAAACTTCCTGGAACACTGCGTAATTGTTTTTGATTTACAGGTTCGATTTCCTCAACGATCCAAAAAATAATGACATATCATTGGCACTGTCTGTTGCTATTTCGAAGTAGTATTCATTGGTATCTTGATCGATATTATATAAGTGTAATGTTGGTGTGGTTCTTGGTTCTTTTCTACTGCTCAAAGGTTACACTGTCCAAATGTTATTTGAAAATGTTCTTGTGTAAGTAGGAATAGAATTGAATTCTAGTATGAATAATATATAATTTATAGCAAAGCATTGTGCTGAAATAAGGTATTCATACTTCCTTACTCATAATGTGTAATTTCATATGGTTCACGTTTAGATACCTATTTCTGTACAATTTGTCGCCTTCTCCAATATTTACCTACTAACTTTACCACTCACGTACAGTTGAAACTGACAGTTTCCACTGAACAGTTAAAACTGTCAGTCGAAACTGTACGTGAGTGTTTCAGTCTCAGTTCAACTCGAATTTTTCAGTTCAGTTCAACTGAGAAAAATTAAATTGTTCATATTTTAACTGAAAACTGAAAGGTGTGTGGGGGTTCAATTGTGGAGTTCTCAGTTGAGTTCGTGTCGAGCAAGGGTGCGCATCACAATGTCGTGTGAAAAAACCAAGTTATAGTCGATTTTATCGAAATATATAGATCGGAACCTTGTTTACGGCAAGTGACATCTGCTGATTACCACGATCGCGCCAAAAAATGCGGCATAAAGCAGTTTGGCGGAAAAGTTAGAAGAAATCGGTGTTGTCAAAAATAAACAGCTCGAGGTCTGATTACCGCAAAGAAAAAAAGGCATCGAAAAAATCTGTGAACTGCATTTACAAGCCGGTGCTTTGGTACCACGACCTGTTTGATTTTCCTAATGACCAAGACACCCCGAGAGTGTCATATTCTAATTTAGATTAATTAAAGGAGAAATTAAAGGAGAAACCAACAATAGTAATTTCTGGTACACTGTTTGGGTCATGCGCAAATAATTGAGAAAATATAATGGTTCTTCTACTAATTCTCCCAATAAATGTATGTGTGAAGATAAATTTCTTTTTTGTAGTCACTGCTTGCACCATTGTTTACGCCTTCTCTTCTTTATTCTTGGAAAAATTGCAAAAGTTAAACCGAGGACGGCCAGATCGTCGAACCTGCTCGAATCCATCATGGAACAAACTGAAGCATTGAACTGCACATGTGTGCAAATCTCAGTTCACAGTTGAAACTGACAGTTTTAACTGTTCAGATGAAACTGACGGTTTAAACTGTACGTGAGTAGCCTGCCTTAGGCCGGCCATCCACGTACAGTTGAAACTGTCAGTTTCGACTGAACAGTTAAAACTGTCAGTCGAAACTCTATGTGAGTGGGTATTTCAGTCTCAGTTCAACTCGAATTTTTCAACTGAACAGTTCAACTGAGAGAAATGAAATTGTTCATATTTTTAACTGAAAGGTTTAACTGAACTGACAGTGTGTGGGGGTTCAACTGTGGAGTTCTCAGTTGATTTCGTGTCGAGCAAGGGTGCGCATCACAATGTCGCGTAAACATATCCAGGTTATAGTCGATTTTATCCTCTTATTTTTCTCAATTTCGTGATATGTAAATGACGTTTTTAGACAAGAAACATGCTATTTTGTTTTCTAATTTTCAGTAGATCATTTTATTTAAGTTTCAGTTTGCTTTGTAACAATAAAAGCAGTTTTGTAATGATAATTGTTCTCATTTCCTTCAATATCTGTAAATAGTATTAATTATCCAATACGCACATACCTGCATATACTTCCTCAACACTATGTACAAAGCTTTACAAGTTTCTGGTATTATTTTTCCGAAGGCTTGAGGAGATATTCTTGTAGAAAATTTCAGGCACTCATACGAGCGTCCTGTCCCTGTGGCTAAAAATCTCAGAGTAGCAGCTAATCTTTCATGTGGAGATATTGCAGTTCTCATGACTGTATCTTTTTTCACAATTAAAGGAGAAACCAACAATAGTAATTTTTGGTACACTGTTTCAGTCATGCGCAAATAATTGAGAAAATCTAATGGATCTTCTCCTAATTCTCTCAATAAATTTATGTGTGAAGATAAATTTCTTTTTGTAGCCACTGCTTGCACCACTGTTTATGCTTTCTATTCTTTATTCTTAGTAAAATTGCAAAAATTAAACCGAGAACCGCCAGATCGTCGGACCTTCTCGAATCCATCATGACAAACTGAAGCTTTGAACTGCACGTGTGTGCACATCTCAGTTCACAGTTGAAACTGACAGTTTTAACTGTTCAGTCGAAACTGACAGTTTCAACTGTACGTGGATGGCCAGCCTTATAAAAATGTTCGAATACTGATTTTCAAATTACCGGGTAGGAAAAGCCTAATATTCCTGGGCATCTGTGAAGATTGCTAAGCCGTACGTTCTATCCGCAAGTCATTCAAAATTCGACTGATGTTGAGTAAGGCCGGCCATCCACGTACAGTTGAAACTGTCAGTTTCGACTGAACAGTTAAAACTGTCAGTTTCAACTGTGAACTGAGATGTGCACACACGTGCAGTTCAAAGCTTCAGTTTGTTTCCATGATGGATTCGAGAAAGTCCGACGATCTGGCGGTCCTCGGTTTAATTTTTGCAATTTTACTAAGAATAAAGAAGAGAAAGCATAAACAGTGGTGCAAGCAGTGGCTACAAAAAAGAAATTTATCTTCACACATAAATTTATTGAGAGAATTAGGAGAAGAACCATTATATTTTCTCAATTATTTGCATGACTGAAACAGTGTACCAAAAATTTCTATTGTTGGTTTCTCCTTTAATTGTGAAAAAGATACAGTCATGAGATTTTTAGCCTCTTTTTCATTTTCACTACTCTCTAAATTAGAATATGATACTCTTGGGGTGTCTAGTTAATTCAGAAAATCAAACAGGTCATAGTACCAAAGTACCGGCTTGTAAATGCTGTCCACAGACGCTCCAGATTTTTTCGGAGCCTCAACTTTTTTTTTGCGGTAAGCAGATCGCAAGCTGTTTATTTTGACAGCACCGATTTCTTGGTCGTACCAGGTTCCATTTCTTCCAACTTTTTCGCCAGTCTGCTGTATGCCGCATCTTTTTTGGCGCGATCGTGATAATCAGCCGATGTCACTTGCCATAAACAAGGTTCCGACCTATATAGTTCGATAAAATCGACTATAACCTGGTTATGTTTACGCGACATTGTGATGCGCACCCTTGCTCGACACGAAATCAACTGAGAACTCCACAGTTGAACCCCCACACACTGTCAGTTCAGTTAAACCTTTCAGTTAAAAATATGAACAATTTCATTTCTCTCAGTTGAACTGTTCAGTTGAAAAAGTCGAGTTGAACTGAGACTGAAATACCCACTCACGTAGAGTTTCGACTGACAGTTTTAACTGTTCAGTCGAAACTGACAGTTTCAACTGTACGTGGATGGCCGGCCTAATATTCCTGGGCATCTGTGAAGATTGCTAAGCCGTACGTTCTATCCAGGCCCGCCGCTGGCTGTCTGAGCGCCCGCGTGCAAAAAAAACTGTTATGCCGCCCCAATAGGGCGCTACATCAAGGGCGTAGCAAGTTTTAGCGAGGGACCTGAACTGATCTTGAGTGAAAGGGGGGGGGGCGACGATACGGCGACACTGAAAACTACTACTACTACCTGGTTGTAATATTGGGAAAAAGAACATCTGCAAATTTTTCTCGTAGAATATTCAACAAAATCAGAGATGCCGTAGGAACTTTCTGAATCGATGTTTCTTTCAGAAAAATTTTCCGGAATTTATCGGATTATATGAATTTTTCAATCTTGAAGTTTTACGCCATAACTGGATCTAGGCGCTCTCAGTATTTCGCCTTGGGGGCACCTGCGGAACTTCGGGGGGCGGCAGTGCCCCTACCGGAAATATACCTGAAAGAAACACTGCAGTGAATTCACTGAATTCCGTGGATATACGGAAATTGTCGATGTTGGCCGCCTTTCCTCCTGATCCTTTAGAGAAAAGTCTCTCTAAGGGGGATGGGGAGACCTTGCCGCCTCCAATGTTGAACGGAGTTGGAGAAATTCAAAGCAGTTGGCAAAGTTTCGATCACATATGGCAAAATTTCTATGTTTTTATGACAGTTGGCAAAATTTTAAAGCACTTGTTGGAAGTTGGACAACCGCCCCCCCTTTTTTTCCACGTTGTTTGTCTCCTCCAAAAAAAATTTCAATTTCACTGGATTTGCCGCCCCCCTGGACGTGGCGCCCTTGTGCCGGGCACGCCTTGCACGCCCGCTTACGGCGGGCCTGGTTCTATCCGCAAGTCATTCAAAATTCGACTGATGTTGAGTAACTTTCAAAAAATCTTCAGTTTCTGGGAAATAAAATGATGAGAGTTGCTGAAATTTCTATTCCTGAGACTTCTTCAGAAAAGGTTCAGACAGTGAATACTGCTTCATTATAGGCAAAGCCCAAAGAAATCAAGAGAAGAGTGAGAAAATGCATATAAAATTTAATATAGAATACTTACAGCTGTGAGGAAATATTTATTTTCTTACAGAAACTTTTGACTTTTTCTTCAAGAAATTTTGTCAGGATTGTCGAATTTCGTAACGATTTGCTTAAAAATTTTTCACTTCATGTAATCTATTTATACCTTGTCATTTTAACAAGTCGTATCTACATTTACCACTTACATTTTCAAAATTTTTCATTTCCTAGAGGGTATCAGGGCTCTGCCAGTAAACGGAACAGGTTTCAAAATATTTTTTTCGCCGACCACGAAATAAAAGTGATTTTAATGTGTACGAAATTGATCATTAATGACTCATTTTAATTACTCAATTTCGGCTATTTGAATGTGCAATCCTCATGGCAACCGTGCACAAAGTATTCAGAAGCACTACGAGAAATGTCATAACTCTACTGGAACATAGATACATAAAATTTGATTATGTCAAATGTAAGTCTTATGCAAAATGGAAATATATTTCAATCAAGAATTCATACACAATTCATATTGAGATCGTCGGACAAATCTTGTAATCAACTCGGTTATTAATCGAGCGACTAATGGTCTGGTACAATTAACGCGTTCGCTCCACTCACGCGTTAAAATATATCGACCATTAGTCGCTATCTTCAATAAACTAGTTGATTAAATAATTATTTCTAGCATCTCGAATAATTTCAGAAAATCCAGAATTAGCGAAGTGATGGCTCACCTTCAACTTGCTGTAACAATCGATTTGAGTAGATAGTGCAATAAACGGAAATTTTCTGGTGGAAAGGTAGCTCATTAATAAATTATTATTTCGGATGCACTCTCCATCCGGAATGGAACAATAATTAAACTAACGGTATATTTTTTATTATTTGCTAGCGAATACTTTTTTACGATCAATTATATTCTATTTTAGAGTCCAAAATTCGCGAATGATACCTATATTTTAAATTTTTAATGATTTCGGAGATAATTTTATCAAATTACGATCAAGTTATGAACGCTTCGGCTAGAAAGGTAAACTAATGAGACCAACATCAAGTAGATAAGTTGTTTCACCTCTCACAATAAGAGTAGTTCGAAACAATTAGCTAAATTTTCTCACTTCTTGCAGATTTCTTCCTCATATTACGAAGACTATGTAACAAATAACTCTATTGATGGTTAAAAATTTATATTATCTATGCCCCATTGTTTATTGTTTATGAAAATCAGGAATAATTCTTGTGAGAAAAGTTTTAGTGGAGGATTTGCTGAATAAGTTTATTTTGAAAAGATTCATTATTCTCCAATAATATCACCAACTTCAACAACAATTTGCAATGTATACAGGGTGTGAACAAAAAATGTACCATGCATAGTGCCACGTGATAGAGGGCCATAAAATATGAAAAAAAGGTCCCATGAATATATGACCGAAACTGCTTCCCTTAAGAAATACAGGGTGTTAAAGTTTATATCATCATGGATTAGAAAAAGCGATTCCTCTATCTTTTTTACTTTGTTGAAATCTCTAGGACCAACGGTTTCCGGTAAAATCGCATCGAAAATTTATGATGCACCCGCATTGTCCAGAAGCGCCAAAGTAACCTACTCACAGTAACGAGGACCAAAACTTAAAAAACTCTTAAAGGAAGTGGTTTCGGACATATATTCTAGAAACTTTTTTTCATGTATAGCTCTCAAGCCATCCTGAAATTTATACAGTGTATTTGGTCACGAGTTAGCGATAATTTAAGGTCATCAAATATACCTAATTTTATCGACAAAAACACGCAAATTTGGAAGTTTACCCCCTTAGTTTTGGAGTAGCCCCCATTTTAAATTTACCTTTTTATTTTCGTTGACCCTTCCAAATAATATCGATTTCTTTGGACATAAAGGTCCTACAGATGTGAAAAAAATGTTTTTTGAAAGATGATACTACCACCTTTCATTGAAGTATAACAATATAAGAACATGCAACTTGAAAACGCCATAAAAAAATTCTTTAAAAAAGTTCATAGTAAAAATATGTACTGATTTTCTTAGTAAATCAGCAATAGTACAAGAACTGGCACATTGAGGTATAATTTTTTTTAATGATTTAACGTGCAAGGATATTAGCTACAAAACAACACTCACATCATATCTGTAAGTTACATAATTTGAGAGTTATTGCTGCTCGAACATGATCACTACGCGTGCAAAAGACACAAGACAGGTCGCCATGCAGGCCACTGCCTGTCTACAGAGCAGAGGCGGTCATTTTGAGCCATTTTTATGATCAATTTGTTTGTTTTATCTTTGAAAATTATTGAAAGTACAGTACTGAAGTTATTTTTATTTTATCAATTTTCATAAGGGTCATGTTCGAACAGCAATAACTCTCAAATCATGTAACTTACAGAAATGATGTGAGTGTTGTTTTGTAGCTTGTGTCCTTGCATGTTAAATAAAAAAAATTATACTTTAATGTGCTAGTTCTTGTACTATTGCGGATTTACAGGGAAAATCAGTACATATTTTCACTATGAACTTTTTTAAAGAATTTTTTTATGGCGTTTTCAAGTTGAATGTTCTTATATTGTAATACTTCAATGAAAGGTGGTAGTATCATCTTTCAAAAACATTTTTTTCACATCTGTAGGACCTTTATGTCCAAAGAAATCGATATTATTTGGAAGGCTCAACGAAAATAAAAAGGTAAATTCAAAATGGGGCCACTCCAAAACTAAGGGGGTAAACTTCCAAGTTTGGGTGTTTTTGTCGATAATATTAGGTATATTTGATGACCTTAAATTATCGCTAACTCGTGACCAAACACACTGTATATGGAACAATTATTTATCAGATGTTCAGTTGTCTCCTCTGTTTCTCCGTATTCACAACTAGGACTCTCAACTGAATTCCATTTGAAAAGCATTGCAACGTCCATGACCTGTTCTTATCCGATCAAGAACAGTCCATATTTTCCTTGGAAGATCAAATCCAGGAACTCCATTTGAGGGATCCCTTATTAAAACTTTGTTCTGAATATACGTGTTCCTCTCGGATTGTCAAATTGCTTTATCACTTTCATTTGAGTTCAGAAAATAATTGGACCCTGTATAATAAACAAAGATAATGGGAAGTAGAACAGCCAGTGAAACTTGTCACATAGACCAAGTGACCAAGACGTAATTTCTTGTAAAACTGCATAATTCGACATTTACTCATCAAATTCTTCCTCATGCCTTGTAATTGTCAACAACACCGAAGATCCTGCATCTCCTTTAACAGTAGCAATTGTGCCAAAAACTATCGATAGATTTTATGTAATGAATCTACTATACACTTTCATTAGTTTTGCACTCATCTCTGCAGGTAGTCATTCGATTTACATACTCGCTACATAAAATTATACTGTTCTAAGTGTTGTAATTATGTATATTAGCGTATTTTTCGCGTGGAAACTCGATCGAAGTGAGAAAGTACATTTTTTATTTGGCAGAAATTGATGAAATTCGTTCACTCTGTGTGAAATGATTCAGTTTTACGTAATATAAAGTGTCCCAGTTTCAACTTTTGATGAACAGTAGTAATTACCGAAGAACTGACTTATATTTGCATAAATAGGTGAATGTTTCGCCCAGTTTCTTCATACATAATACATATGCTATGCAGTTCCGATTGTAATTAATTTATTGTAATTGAATTTCTTCCAAAACGGAAAGAATGAGATTAATTAACGAATCCGAAAAAGTTTCGCAACTCTGTATTTTGTTGTGAATTATATCGTCGAATATTCTATTCATAATGTATTCAATAATTTCTGAAGGGTGTTTCAATATGAGCGCCAGAGAGAAAAGAATAATCAAAAATTTCGGAAAAGTCCTGAACAGGAGCTTTTGAGCGCTCGTTCTTTGGTGGAGCAATAAGACTATTAGCTCAAAATTTTATATGGAATTTGAAATTTATACCAAATATATAAATGTAGAATCTGAGCACAACCAGAATTATATTCAGGAAATTATTCAAAAGTTGAAATATGTAAAAAATAAATAATTACCAAAATTAAATTCTATGATTCTGATGATGATATCCTCTCAAAATTTTGCATGAACATTCAGTATATCAGTTTTGATTCACAAAATAAATTTCATCTGAATCTGTTATTCTGTTATGAAAATATATTCTCCTCTTCAATATTCCAATTTTTTTATGATTCTGTTGACACTATGGCCACAAAATTTCGCATGAAAATTCAGTTTAACAGTCTTTTCTCAATATTCCAATTGAATATTCTATGTTTCTGTTAACATTATATCCACAAAATTCTGCATGAATAGTCAGTGTATCAATTTTTATTTACAAAATAAATTTCATCGGAATCGGATATTTTTTATGAAAATATGAAGTTTCTTCTTTTCAATATTCCAATTCCATTTTCTGTGGTTCTGTTCACACTATGAACTTATGAGCTTCACGCATATGGCCGCAACATTTCGTTTCGATGGGTTTCGTTTTGATCGGGATATTGAGGAACAAAAATTTTGAATGGCCATACTCCATGGAACACCGTGTACGATTTGACTGGTTAACGAACTCAACCGAGCCATCTGGGAACCGAACCTACCCTGATAATCTCAAGTCTCTAGGACAATCCCTTCAAAAGTTATTGTGCTAACGGCCGGACGGACGGCCCCACGGACAGAATTGAATTTGACCCCGAATTCGCCATCAGGGAGTAGAACCCTATCGTTTGAGACCATTTTCGGCCCAAAATTCTAAAATTACAGACATTTGGGCAGAACGATATAGCGTTATATAGAAATTGAAAAAAACTGAAGAATTCAAAAGAACAGCGCCTTCTACGTTTTTCGTGAGAAAGCAAAAGTAACAGTTTGCGAATGCAAAAGTCCTCGAAGAAATATTTCGATATCTTCAAACTTCTTCTTTTAGATCGTCCTACTCATTTAATAGATAATTATCTACTAAAAGGATCAGTTTGCGTGAATAGTAAGCTAAATGTCCTTTTTATCTCCAATGGAGTATGAGCAGAATACGAAACAAAAGTTAGTATAACTATCTGAATTCGCGTAGGTACTAAAATTTCATCATACTGTAATATTTCGCATTCCGTGGAATTCACGTAAATATGTGTAATTTTGTCATTAAACTTTTTCCTTCTTAAATAATTGATGCCGTATAATGAAATCACTCTGTTTCTAGAAAACACCATGTTTTAGTTCGGCCAAAATGTCTGAATTTTTGTATCAAGAAAAGTGTCAATTTTCAGACTTGATTTAGGGATTAAATATGTAAATTATTTCAGTATTCTCTAAATTCTTTACCTATTCGTCATGTACTTAAATTGAAATATAATTTGGGTTATTTCCATCACATTTGCTTATTCTGTTCAACGTTTTGTTTGGGCCAGCATTCGCCAGCAGTCATCAAGAAAAAACCTTTCGTCATTTTTTGAAAATGTTTATCATTTTTTCAGAAAATAATTACCTATTACTTTCGATATATTCCTTTGCCAAACAATTAATTCGTTTTTTTAAGCAAGATTCTATTTTTGTAACCCAGATGTTTTCGAAATCAACAGACTCTTAAGTGATAGGGTTTTCGGTTCCTTCAATTTTCTTCGTTTCGGTTTTTATTCGTTCGATATTATAGAAGCTTCGCCCCATAGAATTTTATGGTCTTCTGGTCTTCATTCAAAGCATGTTGGACAAGTTCTGAGTAATCCGTATTTCCCTGTTGAGCTAGTTCTTAATGTTCTTCGATTCGAACATTTGAAGAATGTTTAGTTTCGCAAATAGGCTTTACCGCACTCATTAGCTTTACTTTAGTTATATTAGTCCTGACAGTATCTTGAGTCTTCAATGCTGTTTCCACATTGTAGACCCTTTAACATATGATATGGTATTAAATTGGTTATCGTTTATTTTGGTTCTATTTGACTTGTGATTGTATACTATTGATTTGACATATTTTAACAATTTCTTGAGATAGCCATTTTGCTTAAGAATATAGGAGATATTCCCAGTTTCTTCTTGAGGAGTGCATATTATTCATGCCACATTATATAGACTATTCTGTTTATGTATGAGCACATCTCAGAATGAAAGCTAATTATTTTCTTATAGGTTCAGGGTAATCATTTCACGTCAACAAAAAATGTACTTAAATTATTAATGATATTCGTTCTGCAAAACAATTATTGTTACTTGGTAAAGAATTTGTCAATACTTCTAACAAGAATCGCGTTATAAAACCTCATCCATCGCAGTAAAAAGATTACATGTTTCCTGTAACACTTCCGATGTTTTCAAAACGAATTAATGGAATTCCCATTGCGTAATTAGACGTTCATTCTGATTTAATACCCTGATAATAAGAAAGATAATTAATTATCGCATTGCACTTGAGTCTTTCGTTGCACTTGCTATTTCGATCGGTGAATGGTTTCTAATCAGGGCAGGCTCATCTCAGGAAGGCCAGTTAACTGAGTGAAATACATAATCAGCATCTTTCGTGTTAGATTCAATATTTGCACATTTTATTGAGACAATTGTTTAATTTTCTTTCGCAGCCGAACCATAAAAGTAAGAGGGTATTTATAATATAACATCATTGGGATTGGGAATCATGATTACTCGTAGGGTCAAACTAGCTTCAAAGTCCTCAGTTTGGATGGTCGCAGAAAAATCAATGACATGTGCTTTCTATAAAGTTTTGAACGGTATATTTTCGGTCTCTTCGATTTTGCAGTTATTGTTTTTAAGGGTTCCGGAGAGGAGACTACGATCGATTGAGACTTTTGCGATTCCTTTCCGTCGTTTGAACCTCACGCAAAACTCCCCAATTTGTAGAATTTTGACGACTTTCAACTTAGAATTCGCTGACATTTATCCATTCAATGATTCCCTGCTTCAATTCAAAAAACTTCTCAAAAAAAAGTTGTCACAGAATGTCCTTCAATGAAATTTTACTTGTTTTCTGTTTTTGTGGTATAAAAACATATTAGTACATTATCACTAAGGCTAATTCATTGTAAAGTAAACCATGATTTTCAATTGTATGATTTTTAGTTCTGAGTATAATTTGTGGATACTGTTTATGGGTTGAAAAACCTGTTTGTATTCCCACCTTCTATAAATAAATAACTGGAAAACGAGTTACGAAATGGAAAGTTTTTTTAATGAAGTAGAAGAGAACAATCATTTTGCCCGAAAATCAATGAAATATGTTCATGAATATCGTTCTGCGATTTTTGCGTTTTGTCACAAATGAACATAACAAAATAACAAAATTTTCTCTCGTAGGTATAATGGCTGTTATTCGCTCGATGATTTAGGCCCCTCGCCTACGGTTCGAAGCCTAAACTTCACCTCGTAAATATTATAGCTTGTACGCTCGTTGCATGACATACTATTCAAAGTTGTCTATTACTCTTGAATTTAAATTCTTCAATCTCTTTGTGAAGTCACATCATAAGTTTTTTACATAAACCTTATCTTTTATGTTTTTCAATGTTCAAGTGTGTATTTCTTGAAAACGGTTAGAGATATCAAATTTGACCCGCGAATGAAATTTTTCGAAAACTTACTAGAATTTTCCTTTGTTCTATTTATCGTATAAAAAATAATCCCGTTGGGAGAAAGAGGTGAAAATCTACATAGATGCAGCGAAATTCTACTCCCTTACTCGAAATTTTTAATCTCTCCTCAATTTTTACAGAGCACGTTTTATGGACCAAACGTATTCGGAATTCGAATTCACTAGCAATAGTCCTTTTAAAATATTAGGAAAAATAAATCTTGAACGTTAACATCCCGTATCAAGATAACGAAGCCGTTTCGAACCCATGTTTCTGCCTACACTTTTCTTCATAAAATAAGCTAGGTAATCTCAGCTTTGTCGTTTGATGACGTTATTCTGAAACATCCTACATATCCTGAGAAATAAGCAATCACTATGATTTTTATGATCCGATGGTACATTCGTGATAAGAGAATACCTTCTAATCCATCTCTGTTCTAATATAATAATGGTTCAAACCAAGCCTACGCTACATCTACACCTGAGTCTAGAGAAAGGACCAATCCTTTGCAGAAGTATGACTAATGGTCAAGAACTCGAGCGTATACGTAGTTACTTCCTTATATTTCTTTTTAGCGAAATGCAGACGTTTAGGGCGTCAGCACAAATGAAAGAAAGGACGGAACTGTCGCAGAAACTTCCCTTCTTCCGTATATAAGCGGAATTAGATTTGTCAACATTTCAGTCAACAGTCTACAGCCACAGTTTCCATCATGTTAGTTCTTATTGTAAGTTGTAATTTTATTTCATTTTATACCAGAACGTTTCATTCATTATTGCATATTCAAATGAAACAGTTTATTTATTCAAGATAAGGCTTGAAAGTACACAAAATCATTTCTTTATCTTTTAAAAATAGGGTGGAAAAAATTTTGAGAAATATTGTTGCTCTTGCTCAGCAAATGGTAAATAGCATATGATTTTATTAGCAGAAGTAATAGTATATTGTTCAACGAGCGTATAATGATATAGTCCGTTCACGAAAGTTTGAGCCGTCGGTTGGCCATGGAGATTTGGCATATTCCACGGAGTATATTAAAATTTTAGGTTATGTTGTTCATTTTCTTGTCAGATTGATACGCAATGTTGTCAATGTTGCATAGAGTTCTCTGATAACTCTCAAGCCCGTCGGATGAGGCCGAGTACATTCGGTAACGTTGACTTTATTTTAGGTTATGACAGCAAATACTGCCAACTTCAGATAAATAAACAAAAGTCTACTATGAGCTCAAACTTTCGTGAACGGACTATGGGTAGCTATTATTCGCGAAGTGAATAACAGCCATTATACGCGAGTAGCATACTATACTTTATCCACGACTACTGAATATACTGAAGATTTTAACATTTGGCGATCGCGACAAGACCCTTCTATGCTATACGGAAACAGTCAAGTTGACACATGAGAAATTTTTGGAGAACTGATCATTGTATATTTTGTTATACAAAAAGCTTTAATTGATATAATGAAAGTAGATTTGGCCCTCTATTGACAAAGTATGCCCATATTTGTTAGTTGGAAAACTTTAGAATACTGAAAAAATACCAATTTGAAGAAAATTATATCAAAGCTAAATCTATGAAGCATGTGACCGCATTGAATTATAATCCCATTATTTCTTTGTGATTAATGGGTATTATTAAGGCCGAGCACAGAGACGTACGATGGACGGATTTTACAATAGTCGTGGATAAAAGTATTAAGTACTCATTAGTCATTATCCCCTTATGTTGAGCATCACCTGTATACAGGTTGTTTAATAATAAACTGAACAAACGAATATAGCGTCCAGATGACATCGAGAGATTTGTTTTCGGCTTTTATTCCCGATATTCTATTGAGTGTGGACAGTTAGGTGTAACATTTGAATTGATAGTTTCTGGTCACACCATTTCTGTTATTGTGTACATATTGATTTCCGTTGCCAATCAGAGGTACTCAACATAATTGGATCATTAAATTTAAAATCTCTTATGCTCAGTTGCAGGAACGTCCATTAAAATTTAAAGGTCCATTAAACCCTTAATCCTCCATTAGTTCCTTGTAATAATGGAGGATTAAGAATTTGATGGACCTTTAAATTTTAATGGACGTTCCTGCAACTGACACTTAGAGAAGCATAGTTGTAAAATGAATTCAACACCCAACCAATTGAATGAATGCTTGCACATACGTCACACTCAACCACCAATTCTGATCATTTAAATTCACTAGTTTATTTCATTGATTTCAATATTTTTTTCTCGAAAACCTGAATACAAAACTGATAACCGCTATGATTTTCTGAGGGTCCATCATTTCTGAAATTATTTTCTCGGAAATGCCCATTCATTATTGAAGAACTTCGTGATATATGTTTCTCGTTTTGTTGATAATCGTTTTCTTTTCAGGCCATAATCTCCCGATTGTCATTCGCTTCAGCATTGCCAGGATATCAATACGGCTTACAAGGAGATCATTACGGCTTGCAAGGACATCAATACGGCTTGCAAGGACAAAATTACGGCTTGCAAGGAGACCAATACGACTCGCAAGGACATCAATACGACTTGCAAGGAAAAAATAACGACTTACAAGGACAAAATTACGGCTTGCAAGGAGACCAATACGGCTTGCAAGAACATCAATACGGCTTACAAGGACAAAATTACGGCTTGCAAGGAGACCAATATGGCTTGAAAGGATATCAAAACGGCTTGCAAGGACAAAATTACGGCTTGCAAGGAGACCAATACGGCTTGCAAGGAGACCAATACGGCTTGCAAGGACAAAATTACGGCTTGCAAGGAGACCAATATGGCTTGAAAGGATATCAATACGGCTTGCAAGGAGACCAATACGGCTTGCAAGGACAAAATTACGGCTTGCAAGGAGACCAATATGGCTTGAAAGGATATCAATACGGCTTGCAAGGACAAAATTATGGCTTGCAAGGAGACCAATACGGCTTGAAAGGACATCAATACGGCTTGCAAGGACAAAATTACGGTTTGCAAGGAAACCAATACGGCCTGCAAGGACATAATTACGAGTTGCATGGAGATCAGTACGGCATACATGGAAATCATTACGGCAGTTCTGGATATCATCACGGTCGACACGAACTTCAAGTAGTACCTGATATAAAATCATACAAAGAAATAGAGTACCCACATTTCGACCTTATCGAATTCGGGGATATCAGAAAAAATCATATACCGCCAAAAATAATATATGAAACTAAAAAAATTCAAATCAAGGTACCAAAACCGTACCATGTTAAAGAACCGTACCCAGTTCCTTATCCTGTTGTAGAAAAAGTTCCCGTTCACCTGGTGAACCAAGAGGTTGTAAAGGTACCAGAACCAGTGCCTTATCCAGTTATCCATACTGTTCCACTTCCGATAGAGGTACCGAAACCGTATCCGGTACCAATCAAGGAATTTGAAGAAATACCTCATCATTTAGGAAGTGGAGAAGATTATAAGAATGATTCGCCAGATTTAAATCAGGAAAATTATGCCAATCAAATATCGTATCAACCCTCAGGTATAAATCTAAATCAGGGTAATAATATACATGTTGATTCAAATTCCCTGAAGCAGGAAAACTATGCAAATCATATTTCATATCAACCCTCAGGTATAGATCTAAATCAGGGTAATAATATACAGGTTGATCCAAGTTCTCTGAAGCAGGAGAACGATGCAAATCAACTATCATATCAACCCTTAGGAATAGATCAGTACCAGAAATTGAATCAAGAATTGAATAACCAAGAATATCAACATCATGATTCAACACAGAGCAATTCAGAGGAAAGGCCAGTACATGAAGAACAACCAGAAGCTGGAGCAAGCTGAAAGTATGCAATATAGTATTGTTACACTCTCATAATTGTTGAATAAATTATTTTTATACTTGTTTTCTAAACCTCTGTTGTCTATTTATTTCGATAAAACAATACCTAACATATTCTCTTTTTTAGAATATTATAAATTCAAGTTATTTGTTGGTTATTTCCAAAAACAACGTTACTTGGAAAATGTATTATTCTATATTGCAAATTATGATACCATTGGTGTGATTATGACCAATAAAGTAACTATTGTAACCAAAAATAATTTTTTTGACATAGCCACGGTGGTTTTCAGAAAATGAACGGAAACTTAAAAATCCTATCGCATTCACCCCAAAGTACTTCTCTTTTTCTGCAGTATTTTTTTAATAGATGATTTGTTAATGTATGTATAAATTATCCTTAGAAATGAAATTCAAGTATAAAAAATGTTTTAATACGTTCACTTTTAATTTACACATGGAATAGCTTCTGATAATTATTCCAAAAAATTTTAGAGGTTTCATAATTTATGAGAAAGAATAACGGAAACATATGTATACACAATTTGGCCCAATGACGAACTCTTCATATTTATGACAGAACAAATGAGAATACTTTCAACAAAATCGTATTCAATTTCAGCAATAAATTCAAACTGAGTATGTTGGAAAGTTTCTACTGAAATCAAAAAAACAAGACTTTCACCCATATTTTCTACAGCAATGTATTAAATGAAAATATAGACTTTCATTGGAAAACTAGCTTGGGTCAACAAAAACAAGTTTTAAAAGAATAAATTTTACTAAGAGAAAACATAAATAAACTTAGAAGATACAATGAGGTGTAAAAGAATGAGACAACAATATGAATGGAAATATACAAGAAAACTAAATAAACAGCCTTTCTCAATGATGATAACCACCAAGGTCGAAACCACCATGTCCGTAACTTCCTGAATCAAGACCATCGTACCCTCCATGACCATGGATCAGGACTGGTACTTGCTTCTCAACGACATATGGAACTTTGACGGGCACTGGGTATGGCTTGTGTACTGCTACTGGGTATGGTTTTGGCACAGCTACTGGGTATGGTACTTTCACTGGAACCTTAACTGGTACTTTAACTGGGTATGGGACAGGTTTTTCCACTGGGTATGGTACTGGTTTCTCAACTGGGACTGGGTATGGTTTTGGTACGTGCACTGGGTATGGACGATCTACTGGGACATGTACTTTGACAGGGTATGGTACTGGTACGTTCTTTGTTACTGGGACAGGTACTGGGTGTGGTACTGGGTATGGTACTTCTTTGGTGATGGTGATGTGTTTGATTTCACCTCCAAGATCACCTCCATAACCACCTCCATAGCCACCTCCATAGCTGCCTCCGAAACTTCCACCCAAGTCCAACCCATGACCTCCCAACTCTAGACCGTGTCCTCCTCCTAATTCGAGGCCATGACCACCACCATATCCTAAATCGAAAAGACCTCTCTTGTTCTGCTTCTTGTCAGAGGTTTCTGCAGCTTTGGTTGCTTTCTTATCCTCTGCCAAAACCAAACCTGCTAAAAGCAGCAACGCCAGACCCTAGCAAACAAGAACATGAGAGTGAATTTACTATTATTTCAAGAAATGGACCAACTTTTGTCCGAAAAAGTATACCCAGGTATAAAGAGAATATTTGCTGCAAAATTGAGTGAATGGGTATATGGTTTATTCAGATTTATATCGACACTGCTCACTTCTGAAAGTATACTCTTTGCCGAAAATACACGTTTTGAATTGAAACAAATCACCTAAACCTAAGTGCTCGAATTAATCTGCTCAGTTTTAATTTATCGACAAAACAATTATTGGAACTTGCTTGAAATATGATACCTATATGAAATACTGAAAAAAGCTTATTTGAATGAAGTAAATTTACCTTGAAATACCTATGAATTTTTTCTGTTACTTTTACGTAAATTGCTAATCTTTTCAAGCAGCAAATAATAAATATATCTTTTTGTTTTCCCACAATCTATTATAAATTTTCATACGAATATCACTACCCAGGTTAGTAAACCTAAACATTTCCTCTACTCCGATATGCATAGCTTATTCCTCAGCTGATTTCGTAAAATCTGTATATTATAAAATATGGTATATTGTTCAATATTCGGAAAAAATTTTGATGCTCTAATCGAGAAAAAAGTATATAATATTGTAATTTTTAAATAATAATGATTTACATTAAATTTTTCCACTCTATATTTTTTATCGAGGTTCTAAAAATTAATATTTTAATTCTTAACTTAGTAGAATGGTCCTCAAAATTTTCGAACTCAGATTATCGTTTTTCTTATAAAAAAAACACTTAGAATCTTTCATTTTCATTAGTTCTTGCCATTCCTTCATTTTAAAGATAATTTGACTTCAGTTTTAGGTAATTTCACATCATTATCCTAATAAAAAGTGAATGAAATGAAAACAGATATCTAGAGATTTTCCTCATCATCAAAAATAATTCCATGAAATGAGCATTTTAGAATATTCCAGAATTTTTTTCTGCTTATTGATGTGTGTTTCTTGAAGTGAAACTAAGTTTATCAGATATTTATTGATTGAATCCTTCCTATTGTCAATGGCAAATAAAAAACGAACATTTTTGTACGAAACATTGCAGTAACATCCTTTTCATAAGAATTGATTGAGTAAATAAGTATTGTCAAACTTCCTTACTGATTGTATATTTCATTATGAATTCATTATTGAATCACTTTTCGTAAGAAGGTACAAGTAAACAACTGTTTAAAACTGGCAAATTTCCGAATACATATGAGTTTGATGAGTTTGATTGGAGGAATTCAGAATCTAATTAAATATACCTACCAACCACGGTTTTTTCGAAACAATTCTGAAAGCATATTGGTAACAATGAATTGATTTGACAACTTGAGGCTGAAGCTGTATACGAAGAATTCTAAATGAGAACCCGATGAGTGAACTCATGAGGAAAAAAGTTTTTCGAGAAAAAAACACTTCTACACGGAGAATTTTAAATGAGGTATTCAAAATGAACCTTAAAACGTTCAATGGAACTATGGAATTTCAACTCAATTGGCTTCGTGGTTTCAAAAACAATAGAGAATTAACATTCCTAATATTTAGCCGAGAGGTGTAACATATTCTGAAGTCAAAATATCCAGTTTTTTGAAAAATAACATATTATCAAAGGCGTTCGAGAAATTGATTAGCTCAAAAACCATCAACTGACAAACTGCTGAACTCGATAATTCTAAAAATAATGCATCCACCCACAAAACACTATTTTCCAAATATGTATTCACAAACCGTTTTCGCAAATATATCACTTACTTGTAGTTTCATGTTTGAGAACGAACGAGAATCGACTGTTGATGGTGCATTACCATCGTTAAGCTTTTATACTTGGGAGAAATATGCCAGAAGAAGTACATTCGCTCATTGAGGTTGATTTCATTGCATATATGAGTCGTAAGAAGGGAGTGAATACGTTGGATTTTTATCAATTCTTTGAATGCACTCTTTTTTTTCGATTGACATGCTCCGGAGGATCTAGAATAAGAAATAAATGCCTATGAAATAGCCATAAACAATGCATTTCCTGATGTATAACGAAATTGAAGTTATCCGGAATAAAATCGAAATTTTACATGTTTATAACTGGCTTCATTTTGTTTCTTCATAACGAAATAAAATATAAAGATTCGCTGAATAAAACAGTGCTGTATCAAGTAAAAATTTATCAAATTATTTTGAGTAGCTAATTATTTTTAACAACAAGAATGTAGAAATTTTGCCAAAATATTGAAATGTTAGGAGTATTTTCAAAATATTTGTATTTTCAATTTAATTTTTGACCAGCGTCAAGTATCGTAAGATAAAAAATTCTCTTACTAAAACAAATAATTCTCTTACTTGAAAGTACGTACCGGGTGTCCTAAATTCGTTGTCTAGTGAGGGGATCTCAGAAACCCAATGAGCTAGAACAAAATGAGTGGCACATTTTTGGGCTCGATTTTTGAGAGATTCATTTGGTGGAAACCGCAACTTTCTAAGTCGACCCGTTTTCGAGAAAATTGGAAGATGGCGTAATGAAGGTATAAACATGAAACTAAAACATTATATAGGCCCTTTTTCAGTTGAATTCATTGCAGTAATCAATTTTTCTTTATTTATTTTGTTCTAGCTCGTCGAGCTTCGGAGATCCCCTCACTAGATAACGAATTAATTCAAAAACATATTCACGATATCAAACTCATTAGTTTTCTATGAATATAATCAGAAATCTGTCAAAAATTTGATATTCAGGCTACACTAATGGTTTTATATCAATTGCATCAACCATAATTCCCCATCAATGAAATATTTTTTAAATCTGAGATCCCATTAGGTCAATGGCCAATAACGGTACAAACACTGGTGCAAAATTCCGTAATGATCTCTCGATGCAAAATATATAAAATGGGTAAGCTACATCCCACCGAAAATTAAAAAAATGTTTTCCCTTTTTCATTTCCCCTGTTTATTGAGCTAGAGACACGAAACTATACTTTATCCACGACTACTGAATATATTTCTTGAAGATTTCAACATTTGGCGACCGTGACAAGACCCTTCTACTACAAGCGTAGAAAAAGTCAAGTTGTCATTTTATATTTTGTAATAAAAATTGCTTTCTTTGATATAATTGAACAAGATTGGTTCCTCGATTGCCAAGATATACCCATATTTGTTAGGTGGAGTACTTTAGAATACTGAAGAAATATCATTTGAAAGAATATAACTTTGTATTAAGGTGATATTTCGATTAATTCAAACTATTTGTGCGGTTTATTGAAATGTTCGTCAGGTGGACAGACAAAATTTTATTTTTAGTCTTGTTTTTTCTGAGATCGAATAGTAACTTCAGAGCATTTCTAGCCCAGGATTAGAAAATTACTTGAGAAACGAAAGAATGACATTTTCAATCAGGTTGTGTTGAATAAATCGACAACCTGTACATTCCCAACTTGCACAAATTCGAAAGCTGATTACTATTAAACCGAAAAGAATTACACTTTGAAAGCAATGAATAAAGAGTTTTGTTTGTTGATCAAGAGATTAAAAGATACATTCAATTAAAATATTACGTTCCTACTCAGTCGAGTGAGAGCAGATAATTCAATACTCTTTGTAACTCTAACAGAAAGATTGATTCGCAGATAAAGTCTAGCCGATTCAAACTGAGATAATGAAATTTTCTCAATTAGAAATAAGAACGTAACAGCAATCACCTTCATTTGTGATTTTTATATTGGTATTTTGAAATGGTTTTATCGTTATGTCTCCAGACCGTCAATTTTTTTTTACTCTTTCATTGGCGAAGCGTTCAAACCTCAGAGCTAGTCGAGTCTCTATCAAGCTTGTAACGCAGGAAAATCAAGATACAACATAATACAACGCATAAAACAAAAACAAAAATCCCTAACTGAGGTTAGTGCAAAACAGGGTACCATACTATTTTTTCGTATGATACCAGAGATCAGGGAAAAAACCCTGTCCCGCCGTTCCAACAAAAGTAACACTTAAAATCTATTCGAATATTGAAGAATTTATTCTTTATTTAGTCCAACCGAAAACCCTCTACAAGTCTACAAGATGCCTTCAGAATTCTGAATCTGAAGCGAAAAAATCGAAGCAGAAAAAGGAACAGAAAAATAAATGATCGAAACTCTATTAAATCGATTTAAAATTAACAACCCAATTCAAAAACGACTCTTTAACTTCATGTATAGGCCTTAAGCCATCCTGAAATTTGAATATTGGACAATTATTTATCAGACGTTCTATAGTCTCCTCTGCTTCTCTGCATTCGCAACTAGGACTTTCAACTGAATTCCTTTTGAAAAGCATGCTACTACAACGGCCTCGACCTGTTGTTATACGATTGAGAACAGTCCAAATTCCAGTCCAAAGTTAAAAAGCGGTTGTTGTGTATAAAATGCACGTTTTTGGAGATCAATCAGAGAGCAAACGTGTATCGATTGAAATATAATCTGGTAGGATTTTGCATTTCTTAAAAAATTTTTAGGTCTTCACTCCTAGTCTCTGAAACAGAAAACCGTCAAGAACAACCAAATTTGTTGAACGACATTCCTGTTTTCAAAACACAAAATGATTTGAGATCCATTCTAACCAGAACGAAACCAATGAATGAGACACAAAAATCAAAAAATCGTGTTTACAATATTCCCTGTATATGTAGAAAACCTTATACAGGAGAGACATCAAGACCTTTAGAGATAAGAAAACGGGAACATAAGAACAACATCAAAAATAGAGACACTACAAGATCACAAATCGCTGATCATGTATGTTCAAATAGCGGAGATCATATGATGAACTGGAACAACACAAAGATCCTAATGACGGAAACTGATAATTATAGAAGTAGAATTAAGGAATCCACAAGTATTTTGTTAGATGAAGTAGATAATTTGGCCAATTGTTCTGTTGGAATATATCGTATTTGGATTGATTTACTGAAGAAAGAAATGACATCAGGAAATTTCAAAATTAAATAAATCAATTCCATGTGTTGACAACTTTTAATGTCAATGCAAATTAATGTTTGATGTAGACACCGAAAAGTTACATTATCCTTTTCATTTATTTCCTTTTTTAGTTTTACTGTTAGGCAACAATTTTTTCAAAACCATTTTGCTCCTGACAAATTAGTGAAAAAGTTTTCGCAAGAGCACTTCATCTTAAATAAATTTTTCAATTATTTCTGTTTCAGAGACTGGGAGTGAAAACCTAAAAAAAATTTATAGAAATAGCAAACGTGCTTTGATAATTGGCTTTTCCATGATCAATATTTGTTTCTGTTCTCTCGAAATATAAATGTGTGGCCGCACTCGTATTCGCATATTCTAAAATCAACAAAAGTGCATATTATCTTTCGCCAATAACGGATATTGCAAAAACGTGGAATTATCGTATCGGTGCGTGAGAAAAAAAATACCTAACTATAATGTTGCGTCCAGAATTCTTTAAAACTTGGCATAATAGTAGCTTATGTGAAATGGAACTGAATATCCATTGTGAGGCTCAATTAGCAAAGGTAAGACAGAGGCGTATGCTTGGATCTTATGTAACTAACCTACTAGACAGTCGGCGGTCGTGAAGAATTCATTTTTCGCGAGCTCATACGGAAAACATTCAAATTCGATAGAGCGGACTCATGGATGCGTAAACTGGGTTCAGACAGTGTTGGCTCAAGCAGAACGAACACTGTCTATCATTAATGATGTCTATGTTTTGGTTCCGAAATTTGAATGACCTCATAATAGTTCTAGTTCTGCTGTTTGAGGAAATCTATAGATCTTCGTTGAGTCTTACTTCAATCTTGAGGTCTAACTGTCCGTTCATCTAGGACTCTAAGGACCCAAGGACGGTTGGATGCTTCCTCTCGAGTAAAAAAATGGAAGAATGGAGAAATGGAAATTTGACGTTGTTTCATCTATTTAACTCTATTGTGTTAAGTGTCCCATCTGAAATGAGAAAAATTTGTTATTTCACGCGGATATACATATAACAAAAATATTCTGTATGTTAAGTATGTTCGATTAATCTGGAGATGTTATTTTCAGATATAATTACTCCAATTTCTTCCTACATTTTAAACCATCAGCTCTTAAGAAAGAATAAACATCGGATTGAATGTCAAATGCATATCAATAATTGAACCGAAAGTTTTCTGAAGAACTAATGTGATTCACATCTCAAGTTATAAAAGTGAAGATGTGGCAATAGGTATACATGGAAAGTTATTGATGACATATTTTTGAATAGAATGTAAGAATGATATCATATCTCTCGAGATTTTCAAACTGAAATGGACGATTTTCCAAAACTAAGAAGATCGTGAAAGCTTCAAGATCACGTTATGGCTCTTCCATTTTTTAGCTTTCGCTGTTGTTGAATTTTAGTACGTAAGATTTCTACAAATGATTCTAAATTAATTTCATTTTAGCAGTTCAGATGAATATACCTATACATTGAACAGCCCGAATTAACAAAAACGCAATTTCGTCAAACTACGAAATTAGTTTGAAAAGCATTCATAACGATTTTATTTCAAAATTCGTCGATAGAATTCTGTTTTTGATTACCACCCCTAAAAAAACAACCCTGGATATTTTTTTAAAATTGCATCCCTACATTTTCCCTTTAAAAGATTTTTCAGTTATTGAAGAAGTATGTGAAAATAACTTTTATCATTGAGCTTGAAAAATAATTATAAATTGTGACATAATCACTTTGTTACATTTTGATATCTTATTTGTTTTGATTGTTTGTATTTTGTATTGATGTTTAGTTTATTTTCTATGTATTGAATATCTTGGATAGGTATACCAAAATTTTTTCACCATGCATTGCAAAATGGTGAATGCCTCGCAATTTATTTTTTAGGGTTTTATTAACTTGAAACCATGATGAATTGTTTTGACATATTTTACTTTCACTGGAGAATCTTTAAAAGGAAAAAATATTAGGGCATAATTCAAAAAATAATTTCAGGGGTAGTTCCTTCAAGGGTGATTATCGGAAACAAAATTTTAACGGTAGATTCTGATAGAGTTTCTACTGCAATTTGAAATACCTTTTGCTTGAACTATTCAGCTTGTCTGAGAGTCTACATTTCATCTTGTTGAGATGATGTGAATTCATCATTACCTCAACATATCGATCGAACCGTCTAAATGATCCAAAAGGGTTGACTGAAAATTTACTGGCGCATTCGCCATTTAGCAACGGCTTGTCGAACCCTCAGCTTTTGTTCTGTTGTTTACATATATGAATTATACCATAAACAGAGTATTCCATTATAACGTCATCAAACGCGTCTCAACTTCTTTCAAGAGAAAGAATTCGATGTATAGACAAGGGTCCGAAACTTAAGTAGACAAAAGATTTTTTTTCTAAGGTCTGAAACGGCTTCGTTACCGAGATAGGTACGAGATGGGATGCAAAGTTTAAGAACATTTTTGGTAGACGCTGAACTCATTCAAAATGCTCTGTGAAAATTGAAAAAAGAATTTAAATTTCAAGTCAGGGGCGTAGAAAGTAGTAAATAGGGTCATTTCAATTATCTTGAATCTTTCAGTTGTAAAACATCTAATTATTATCAATTTATTCAATTAAAACAATTGTAACGTAAACCTGTTATTCGTGTTTTTCAATGTTTAAGTGTTTATTCCTTGAAAACGGTTAGATATATTAAATTTGGGCAGGATAAAAAAATTTCTCAAAATCTCACTGGGTTTTTTCATTTTTTCTATTCAAAGTACAAAATAAACAACCCCGTTAACCCCGTGAAAGTCCACTAGGACACCTCCAAATTCTACGCCCCTGACTTGAGATTTTTAATTTCTTCTTTTATACCGTACTGGGTTTAGCGGATACCCAATTAAATTGCCATATTGTTTTGATTTACGAGAAATTTTCTGAAGCCATATCTTGAAAGAATATAATTATATGAAACCAAAGATTAAATCATTTCATCAAAGGCATTAAAATTTCCACCGAATTCAACAATATGTGTATGGTAGGGGAAGAAGGGGCACCTTCATACAGTTTTCTTATTTTGTCTTATAGAATTTTCTCTGTTTTCGCTATCTTTATCGATTCATCAAATACTAATAGTCTCACTGTCTGGCGATATATCAGAGATATGTCGTTTGTATAAATACTCTTTTGCGACTTTCTGTTAGAGTTAAAAAAAAATTGAAAATGTTTGACTGTACTCCACATGCGGGGTACTTTCATACAGGCAAATTCCGATTCGAATATACGATTTTTGTTATCAAGATCTTTTGTTTTGCTTAATTTTTTATACGTCTATGTAGTGTTTGTGCATTAACGCCATATTCGGCTGCTGATTTCTGTAAAGAGAGTTTGTTTTTCAGAACTACATGTTTTCAACATGGCTTGTTCCTCCACCTCTCCACTCCTAGTTTCTTTGTTCTTGTAATTTCTCACCTTATTTCTTCTATAGAACGAAATTATGATGTCAATTCAGTTCCAAAAACTAATATAAAAAAGTGGAGCACATTCATGCAGTATAAAATAAATATACCTCGCTCACGGCTGTATGAACCTACCTCACCACGAAAAAATTAACTGAAAATATTTTTGAAAAAAATCGAAAATGTATCATTATTCTCATATCAATTCACAAACCTGACTCCATTATCTTTCAAATGAAATAATACTGAACATTCTAAAAAACCAGCGTCTTTCGATATAAATGGGTTCAAAGTGAGGTTTAAAAATTACTTTGTCGAAGCCTAATTACTTTTCGTGTCATATCTTCGAGTCTTTGACTTTAACTGTTTTCAAACTTAGCCATCACCCACATAAATAAGCTACGTATACATGTTCAAGTCGTTCCTTTGATCCGTGTATCAATCTGCCCCCCTTTCCCCTACGAATTTTACATAACATTCGAAAAACTCAATTTACCCAAGTTTCGAAGGTCTTGTATGTTGAAATAACCCTCAATTCTATTACTCATTTTCTCAGTACGTTCCTGTCCTTTCGTGGACAGTGTGTGCACACTGAATAGCAGTAGATATCTAATAATCATTTTCCAGATGTTGAACCGATTCCCATTGCCTGTCAGATGCTTTTAGCTGAAAGGAAAATTATGTAACATATAATCAGAGCTGAGATCGATCTGTGGTTATAAATCCTTCGAAGGAAATGAAACAACTGACCATGCACTTCCCATTGTACTTACCTCTCACACTATTGCCATTTTTATTACTCAAGATCCAAGAGTCCACCGTTGAACAGATTATGATCAATTTCACATCACATTATACCCGGTGATTCAATTCACGATGTTCATTCTTTCGGACAACTTGAATCTTGAGAAGAGATCAGAAAATAACACTTGGTACTTTGTTTTCAGGTCGGCAGTGTTCTTGGTAATAATAAGATTTTTTTTTGTTTTTGGTTACGTAACGAATATTCAAACAAACTTTTCAGCTGTAGAAATTTCGACTAAAGATAAGCCAACTAGCTTTCGTCCTAGCGAATAATAACCGAAATATTAAATTGGTTATGTTGAAAATAGGCATTTACAGTATGTTAAAAGATATATCAAAACATCGAGAGAAAATTGAATTGTCTTGACAATAAAAAAAAATCTACCAGAGCAATATTTTATCGATTTTGACGAAATTTCTCTCCGAAAAAATACGAGGTGAGTGACAAGCCGATGTTTTGTATATACAATTAAACTGTTTATTTGACATTGTAGCCTTGGGAAAGAACCACAAAGGGTTCGAAACGTTGGCGATGTATCAATAGGATAGAGAACAAATAAAGGAAACTTGTCCAAATTCCCGCTATCATCATTTCACTGTTTACATTATGGACGCTACCAATAACCAGTGATATATCTAGGGTTTTTTTCAGGTGACAGCATTAGGAGTAGGTGGTGTTGAGTACAGGGTGATTCACTTATCTGACCTAATTTTTCTCAAAAAGGGATGAAGAAAAAAATTTTTTTCGCGGTATTTGGTACAAGTCAATGTTGACTTGTGATGTGCACAAAAGTCGGAGAAAAGAATTAAGACGCCAGGAGTCGCGGCGCTATCAAAAATATTTTCTCCAGGAACATACCTTTTTTATTGTGTCATTCGAATGGTAATTTAATTCTGAATGGTGCTTCTGGGTACCTTTTTTTGTTACCGTCAGCGACTTGCCTTGATTTAAAGACGTGGATATGATTATGTTTCTTGAAATAAATAACGAGATTTTTTAGCAAACCATTTCTCAATCATTATATTCATCGAATATTATATTTTACACCAATAAACGAAACTTGTTCTATACCGGCCATTCTGATCCATACATAAACATAAATTATATCTTTTCCTTATTTCATTATACCTAAGTTACTTCGTCCAAAATATTAGGGTTCACTTGGAAAAAGTAACTCAGGTATAATAAAATAAGGAATAGATTTAATTTATGTATGGATCATAATGGCCGGTATATAGAACATATGATTTGACGTGTTTCGTTTATTATTGATAGAGTGTTTATTGTTATCTACTATATAAAAATAAGTCCGGTTTTCCTCCCTGACTCTATAACTCCAGAACGCACGAACCGATTTCAACGGTTTTGCATTCGTTGGAAAGGTCTCGGGCTCCGCTAGGTTTGAAGCAAAGATAATTCAGGAAAAAATTCAAGATATCGAGAAGAACGTAGGAAATTGGTACATTTCTGAAAATGTCATTATTTATGACATCGAATTCAATGACAACTGTCAAGTCTCCTTTCGAGAGGGAAGTGCTTCCAACAATTTCCTCATTTCAGAAGAAAAAGGCCAGATCCGAATCAAAAAAGGTACGAATATCGTTTTCGAGTAGTTCTATAACGTTAATTAACGAAGACATTCGTTGCAGGAATTCTGAAATAACCAGGAAGAAGAAAATATTTTTGACATAGGTACGTCTCATGTGAACATTTGTTCGTTTCGAGTGGAAAACGTTATTTGAATAGGTAAGTCCATATGAAATCATCAACTTCAACGTTCATTCAACGAATTCCTAACATTTCAGCGATCAAAAGCATCATTTCAGGTCGCAGTGATATTTGAGGTTTCTACTAAACCGAATTTCCCTGACAAATAACGTAATGAGAACAAAATTCGGGGATTATTCGTATTTTAGGAAAAAATACGCCAGGAAATGATATCAAACTGTATGTATTATGATAATTATCGATATTTCAATATATTTTTTCGATTTCCTGATATGTTTACATGTTAAAACCCGTTGAAGTCTGAGATAAACAGTCGTCACGTGTAACAAGGCAAGTGGTGTAACGACTAACGTCTAGGTGTGTGGACCTGGTAGTGTACCGGTTTCGAAACCCCATGGTGTTCTGTTTATTCTGGATAAAAAGTATTTTTTCCAGGTCAAAGAAAGCTGACGAAAATAATTCAAAATTTTCATGTGCATGTTTTATACAGGTACGTTTTAGATATATACAGGTGTTTCTATAAATCTATCAATTATTTCACATTTCTACGTTATATCAGAAAGCTTTCAATGAAATTGAAGGGGCTTTTGAATTTCGAGTGATTCGTTATAGGAGATGGAATTTTAAATATAGATACTATGCTTCGGATTCATACGGGGTGCTCCTATAAACATGTCGAATATTTTGAATTTCTGCATTATCACAGGGACATTTCCACAGAAACGAAGAAGTTTTTGAATTTCAAATGATTTACTATCGATGGTGGTTTGATTTATACAGGGTCTCTTCATAAAAATGCCAAATATTGTAATTTTCTACTTCCTAACACGAACATTTGTATTACTTTTCCCATAAATGTTCAATAGACGCTTTGAGTATATACAGGGTGTGTAGTGTAGTCAGACAGATACCAAGGAATATATCAAATATCTATGAACATCAATAACCAATGATGATCTATCGAGGTATACAAAACGGTTCGAAAGACCTACTGTTCATCTGATCTATCGGTTCAATTGATCTACCGGTTAAATTATCCTACTTAGAAAGGTAGATCTACCGGTTTCACAAATCTACTTAAAAAGGTAGATCTACTGGCCTGACTAGAAAATCATTGTTTTTTACATGGCAGTTATACTTTATACGTGTTCACGAGTTGGAAAACCATCCGCTTTGTTTGTGTTTACGTCAGGCCAAAAAACAAAAATATGGTTTACCAAAGAGCATTTCAAAAAAACAGATAGTTTTCGGAAACGTATAACGCTTCGATTCAGTATTTACTTTGGATTCTCTTTCATTTACTTAGAGAAGTTCAACTAAGTAACACTTCATTTTTGTAATCGAAATGAATTTATTACTGTTGTTCCTTTTCAAATATAAAAAAAAATTTTCTTCATTTTTTTATCACCAAACGAAATGTTACAGAAAACGAAGCCATCTGGTGGCGAAACGGAGTTCGCCGGGTTTGCTAGTAAAATATATATAATATTTGATTAATACAATGATTGAGAAATGGTTTGCTACAAAGTCTCTTTGATTTCAAGAAACACAACATGTCTCTAAATCAATACATACTGTCACAATACAGAAAAAAATAAATGGAATAGAATCAATATAAAACACGCTGCAAGTCGCTGACGGTAATAAATAAAAAAATCCGGAAGAAACATTCAGAATTAAATTATCTTTCGAAAGACACAATAAAAAAGAGTATGTTCCTGGAGTAAACATTTTTATAGCGCCGCGGCGCCTGGAGTATTAATTCTTTTCTCCAATTTTTGTGTACATCTCAAATCAACATCGACTTGTACCAAATACCGTCAACAGACCAAAAAAATATTCATCCCTTTACGAGAAAAATTAGATTACCACCTTTAACTTTCCAATTATTCACTTAAAATTTCAAGTAATCAATTTAATAATAAAAATGCAATTTCTATACTTGTAACTTCAAACGTCGAGCAATGATGACGTACGAGCAAGCATAATTATTGAGGATAGCGATTCACAACAGAGACCAAGTGACATCGTTGTAAAATGGATTCAACATTCAACCAAAGAAATGAATGCTAAAGCGAAGTCACACACAACCGCCACTTCTGATCGTTTGAATTAGCTAGATTATTTCGTTGATTTCAATTATTTTCTCTCGAAAACTTGACTGCGAAACCATCATTTCTGAAATTATTTTTTCTAGAAATCACTGGAAGTTTGTAAATGCCCTCAAAATTCTAAACTTACAGACATTTCGACAAAACCATAGCACTAAGGTCGTATTCATAGTTCGCCCTTGAGGGTGAGTGAGAGTTGAGGTCACCTTCAAAGCTAGTATTCATAAGGGCAATACAAACTCTCATTCACCCTCAAGGGCGAACTATGAATACGAGGCTTAAGTCTAGCAAGGAATGTGAGTCGTCTATTCGTCTAGTAACTATAACTAGACGATTACATTCCCTGAAATGTCCTCATTCGAACGGTACGAATACCTTTTAAATTCGACTGCACGTACCAAATGATACTATCATTTGAAAGTTCCATTACATCCTACCATTCTAACCTTCCTAGTTCGTTATTTTATTTGCCATACATTTATGGTAGTTTTGCCAAGATTTTTCATGGTGAACAAATGAAATCCTTTCAAGTACGTAGGTAACGTTGAATGTAAAACTTCGTCATATATTATGTTTTTCGCTGGTCCACTGTAATCAGCGTCAATGCAATTTTCTAATTACAATGCCTTGGGAAATTGTGAAATTTAAGGATATTGAGAAACTTGGACTTATTACTCTTGGGAAACTCCCTTTCGGTTAGATAAATAACTCAGTGAGATCGTTTGAAATGCATTTTGTATACTTATTCCTAATAACGATTTTCATTATGTCTTGATAAGAAGTGGTTGTAGGTACGAAATTGAACAATAGTGACACATTTTAATGTTCAGTTTATGCTATTTCAATGTGCAATTGTCATGGGCAACCGAACACAAAGTATTGAGAAGCATTAAGAGTAAATTCACAACTCTACAGAAGGACAAAAATATGTATAAAAATTTATATTAAGTCAAATGTACGTCTTGAGCACAATAAGATTGTATTTCAATCAAGAATGTAGTATATACTTAAATCATAATGGGGTCAACGAAAAAATCTTGGTATCAACTCTTTTAGGTATTAATCTAGCTATTAAAAAAATAGTTGATTGAATAACTATTTCCCTCAACCTCTAAATGTAAGCGCGGTTCAGAATCGATCGAAAATTTATCGTATAGGTAATGATGATTTGAACTTTAGTTCGAATATTTCAGAAACTATGCGATCAGGTCAAAATTTTATATTCAGATTCACGATGAGGATGTGAATATGTAAATAATTACTGATATGAGAAAGAAAATCGTCGATAAAATCAGATATACAAAAATTTCGCAAGAAAAAATATTTGTGATATTCGAAAAGGCTACAATCGTTCAGATTAAGCCAATTATCAATAAAATTCTGATATTATTCTGGATCTATGTTGAATTAGCATTGTGAATAGAGATTATATAACGGAACAAAAAGAATGAATAAAATGAAAAACATATTCATAATTTCGAAAAAATATTAGTTTCACGAGAAAAATAATAACAATTTGGCGAAAATTCGATATTAAGGTGACAATTATTATTGTTAACAACATCATGTAGCATATAGGTCAGAATCTTTTGAACGCTTCTTCTTCTGAGAACGTTTATTCGAATTTAAATATCCTGAAAGCTATTGGCATTGTTTAAGGAAAAAACAATGGAATAAACATACTATTGGATACATTTTGTCATTTTTTAAGGAGTTGTTCTCCTTAAACAATAGTTCTATCATTGTTTAAGTTGTTCTCCTTAAACAATGGTTCTAGGTACAAGTTTAAGAATTCAACTTTCCTTAAATTAAACGTACCGGAAAATTTCGAATTTCAAAGGTTTCAGAGTGTGTTTAAGTTTTAATACGAAAGTAGAACTTGCGAATTAATTATAATGAAACCAACAGCTCCCATCAGGATATTCAAATTTGAATTATTTATCGTTTCTTCAATATGTACCTACAAGAGCAAGAAAATCTTCGGACGTCAGTTTTTTTTATTTTTGTTCACTATTTATAGGGCACGAAGATGAATAATTATTATCATTTTTTATTCGAATTATTTTCGCGGGATCTTTTTCAAAAATTTTATTCAATTTGACGTTAGATTCCTGTAAAGCTTTCGACATATAGAAATCTGTTAGATTTCATTTTCGGTGGACATATTCTAGTTTTCTGTAAAAACTACAAATAACCTCAAAATTGTGTTTGTCAAAATCAGCTGTTACATTTGACAACCACACTACAGCATGCCAGCAAGACATATTGGAAGGATATGTTTATGTTCTTATGATTTCATATCAATGAATTAGGACTAAATAAGTATAATTTGTTATATTCTTGTCTGAATGTAAGTGAATATTGCATTATATTCTTATAACACATGTATTCCAACAATATTCCAATCAGCAGTAAAAACTAACATAGTAAAATGGATACATCAGACAGCGAGTGTTTCGAGAGTGCTGATGAGGATATTCAATCAGAGGAAGATGAAGAAAGCTTCATCAAAACAGTAAACAAAAATGACAAAAGTATAGAGGAAAAATTAGAAGAGAAACCTACTACAATACCCTCTGTCGAAGTTAAAAACGAGGATGAGAATCAGGAGAAGAATGGAGATGATCACAAGGATCAAACACAAAAAAGTGAAGAATCGGAGACTTCAACTGACAGTCACTTGATTTCTGAATTTGAAAACATGGAAATTAATAAAGAAACTTCCACTCGTCAGCAGTCAGAAATTGAAAAAATAGACGATAGTCAGGAAATATCAGATTCTACAGCTCATAATCAAAATGAAATAATTGATAAAAGTATAAACAAAGAAATCAAGAAGAGTCACTTGATGTCTGAACTTGAAAACATGGAAATTAATGAAGAAACTTCCACTCGTCAGCAGTCAGAAACTGAAAAAATAGACGATAGTCAGGAAATATCAGATTCTACAGGTCGTAATCAAAATGAAGTAATTGATAAAAGTATAAACAAAGAAATTAAGAAGAGTAAGATTAAATCAAAGTTAGGTAGTAAAGCCTCCAAAAAGCTAGTGCAGTTTGAAGCTTCTCCAGAAAAAAAAGTTGAGAAAACTGTTGAAAAGGAACAAATTGTAAGAGAAGTCAAAGAAATAAGTAGTGGTACTAAAAATGTAGTTGAGGAAGAAAATTTGTGGGATAATGATGAACTTGACTGGGGTGCGGAGGAAGAAGTAGAAACCCAAACTAATAGTGAGTGAAACCTTTCAAGCATTAAGTATTGAAAGAATGAGTTCAACATCTTCATCCAATTTTGGATGTGTGTTGGGTCCGCATATGCAATTAATTTCATCGTAGTTTATTTTCTATGAAGTTTCCTTTAAGACATATGTTCTTTGCAAATACTATTCAAAATTGCTTCAAACAAAAGCTTGATCTGATATGATCTAGTTGTTAAATTGTAAACATCAAAAGTCTGGTATCACTAAAAGATAAATAAATAAAATATTCATAAAAAAGTGTCTTGAAAGGACAGAATACAGATGGCTTTGTAAATTAAAAATATAATGAGTGTGCAATCATTCCTTCACAAATCAGCTCAGCAGATGGCGCTGCAGTCCGTATCTAGCTACAGTGACTTTATACATCTTGTATAAAGTCACTGTATAGGTTATTTATACTGCAATTTAACTGATGTATCAACCTGAATGAATTTTTGAAATTTCAATCTCGTAATAGATTTTAAGATGAATGATTCTTCAACAACACACAGAGCTACTCCTTCCATCACTGTATAGTTTTGAAATGGTTCAATACCACCTTGAAAATTAGTGTTAATTCGCCATTTCATTAGACTAGTCCATGCATCACATTACTAACCATTTTTTATTTCAGTTCAGACAAGTTCTTCAAACAATCGTCAAAAAGAAAGAAACTATGAAGAAAAATTGGGTAATGAATCAGATGGTTGGTCAGCTTGGAGTAATTGGGGAGTTTCTGTACTCTCGACAGCTACACAAAGTGTGTCGTCTATCACTTCCCAAATTACAAATGTGATTGAAACTGGATTAGGCGCTGTAGATCCTGAGGAGTTGGCTAGAATCGAGCGTGAAGAGAAAAAGAAATTGCGAAGTGAATCGGTTGACAGACATACAGCTCAAATAGAAGACAATTGTCCTTCAGAAGGTTCTTATGGAGGCTTTGGTTTGGGGAATTTGGTTAAAATGGTGGAAAATACAGGTATATACATATCTATTTTTTAAAGTAATATAGTTGGTATATTTGGTCATCATCGAAAAAACATCATTGGGCCTTTACAGCAACTTATGCAATCATTAACCTGGGTTACCACCAGCTGAAGTTTTTAAAAGTAATGGTGGGTTTATTGTTTCGCTTTTTTTCAGACAGTATGCTAACAAAACACTTGTCCTGTGCAAGTATATCTGACAGCAGAATTTGAATTGTATTCTTCTAGTATCACAATATTGACTCTGAATTAACCTAAAAACTACCATTTGACATAAAAACGATATGAGCGAAACTAGATATATAGCGGCGAAAATATTAAGTTTTCCTGAACGCATTTGAAATGGTCAATATCTCAGTTGGCTCATTGCTGAGTTTGTTGCTAGTCAGATGTTACAGTTTTCCACAAAGAAGTGATTCCACTTTTCCTTTCAAACATTTCAGTCTCAACTGAGATGTAAAAAGTGGGACATCCATCTCAAGATTAGTCAATAAATGTCTCTTTTTATCCATTTAGTTGTTTCTCCGAGCTTTCAGTGAAGAATCTGTTCCAATCATTGTATCAAAATAGGTCATAAAATATAAATCTTTTTGTAGGTACAAAAGTAATTAACGGTGGATTGGATACTTTAGAAACTATAGGCAAAAAAACTATGGAAGTCCTCCAAGAAGGAGATCCAGGGTTGAAGAAAAAGAAAGCCTTCCTAAAAATTGATCAAGACAAACCAGTGCTCTCCCAAATTCTTAGAGAGGCAAAAGAAAGGGCTGAAAATGAAAGTAGAACTTCGGAACAAACATCTATCAAAAAGTGGAAAAACTACGAAACTCTTTTTGATGATCATCATGGTCTAGTGCATTTGGAAGCATTAGAATTGTTATCCAAACAATGCGAAATCAAGTTGAGAAGTGTACAAAGTTCCATGACCGGAGATGAATTTACCGATTTTTCAGAAACGATGGACCAAATCAAGGAACTTTGTGAATTACCAGATGAAGACGATGAAGAACAGATCAGCATCGATGAAATTAAGGAAAAACTTGAAAAAGCCGTTGCTGAAATGAATATCCCTGTTAACTATGAAAAATTGGTGACAAATTGGGATGAGACTGAAATATGGCTTAGTACCTTGAATTTGGAGATTTGCGATGAAGAAGAATTGCACCAACAGGCTATTGAAACATTGGCAGAAATGACTTCGAGGGCGATGGAACAGTTCCATAAAACTGGGGAGCTTTTGTTGGTGAAAGAACGAAGAAGTACAGCTGATGAAGCTGATAGTTTGGTACAGTAAGTATAAAATTTCGCATTAAACTTATAGACCAGTCCAACATAACTGCTGATCGCCCTTTTCAAGATGGCGGCTGAGAGTTAACTGTAAAGTTCAATTCAACTATGTTATTTGATGACCTGCTATTTCCACAATTGATCATGCAACAAACAACAATACGGTGGCATACTCAAATCAAAGATAGTGAAAATTTAAAGAATAGAATAATAAATCAAATCCAAAATCATGAATGAAATCCGTTAGTTTACTCTTAGTTTTCAGCAGCCATATTGAAATGCTGATTATGACAGAAGGTTAGACTGCTCTATTCTCTGTGTTCATACCTGTGGAACTTCCCAATAACGAAAGCGCTAAATCCGCAAAAAAAATCGAAATCATTATAAAGAAATTTCGTTGTACAGATAATTTGTTTCTATAGTCGGTAATGTAGTGGCCTACTTCCCTGATAAATTTAAGTTTATCATTCAAACTCAAGCACTTGCTTTTAGACATTTTCGCACAACTTTTCATACTAGCGTAATGGTTAGACTGAAACCAAACAGCCAGGGGCTGATTTTAAACTGTTTCAGAAGATTCTCTCTGCCCGCTGTAATGATTTAGTTTAAGGTCGGGATTTATTACGTACGTCCGGAAAATTTTCGGAAAAAACCCACCCTTATACCTTCTTGCCTATACCCATTCAAAGAGTAATGTTCTATGAATATTTCGTTATAGAGAGAATTAACTTCGTTTTAGAGGCCGTTTTTAACATGGAATTTGGATTCAAGGTGCAATGTCTTGTACGAAATTCGTTATACAGACGTTCGTTACAGGGAAGTTTCACTGTATTATTATAATTACTTGGATTTTTTCAGATCAAAATCATAGATTAGATAGATAATATGTAATAGGTTGAGCTAAGCAAATTTTTCAATTACCAAATCTGCAGCAAAACCTAGTTGAATCTATCGCTATAGATTTGCATTCCCAAACAGATTTTACAGCGAAAAAAAATTTTTTAATTGCTAAACTCTGTTAGAAAAGATGCTATAAAAATGAATTTTTCAGGATAACTACAACCCTCATTTCTCTGATAGGAATGGTTGCTGCGAAATTCTCTGAAAAACTTAATAATAAAATTGCCAACAAAGAAGTCAGCGGACTTATAACCAATGTATTTTTTGAGGTATGGTGTGTGAAAATTCATATAAGCTTAAATTTGACGCCTTTTTTTCTCAGGCCGCTAATAGTAGCTCCTATATCCAAGATGCTCTTCAACTTCTGATTCCAGTTTTGCAGGTGGGAGCAATTTGATATCTGAATTCATAAAATGTTTTATCTTTCATCTTACATTCTTTCAAGAACTTATATAAATAAGAGTAAAATACCAAAAAATTATTAAAATATTCGATGTTGTAGGTCTTTATTTTCTGTAAAAATCAGAAAGAATGAACGTTTTACCATTATAAAAGATCGAAATATTTATATTCATTGAATTTTGTTGTATACAAATTCCTAAAAATATTCAACGTTTTATCCATTTAAAATTTTGTGTACATTTTTTAAAAAAATTGAATAAATTCCCCTATCTAGTGTTATTCATTACTGCTTTCCTCTTTTATTTCCCGTTGGCGGTTTCTGCAGCTGAAAACTTGATCCCAGTGTTGAATTTTGGAAACTGAAGGATGTGTTCTGTGGAGGATTACTTTGGTTCATCATGTTGGTATTTCCAAATAAATTAGATACATTGGTGGACCCAAAACCTAAAAAAGTATTTCTACATTAACAAAATTCATTAAGATCTGCATAGAAATTTTATTAGGAAATGTAGAAGTCGATTAACCTTTTTTTTTTCATAGTCAGGTTTTCAAGAAAAAAGTTATTGAAATTACCAAAATAAGGTAGCTAATTCAAAGCATCAGAATTTAGTGTGACGTACGCGTCAGCATCCATTTCATTAGTTGAGTGTTGAATCATAATTTACAACAAGCCATTCTGTTCTGAATCGGTTTCCCTACTAATTATGCTTGCTCATACGTCATTATAGCGCGACGTTCGAACTTATGAGTATAAAAATCGCAATTTCAATATATAATTAAAAACTTGAATTTCCGAATGAATAAATGTATACATTTCACAATACTCTTATCTCAACACTGTCCCATCTATTTTAACACACTGGAAATTCCCATCCAAAAACAACTTTTTGTGTTCTACAAATTATGTAAAATATTTTCCTCACCTGCTGATGGTCCCATTCCTGGATAAGGAGAATTGACATTCTGCTGACTCATAATTGGAAAGTTAGAGGTCATTATTTGGTTGAATGGCGTTGGTCCACATGCAATTCTGGGTGGACCACGAGTAACTGTTGTAGGAATTGTTTGTTGGGGATTGAGTTTCTTGTCGAGCGCTTCGAAGGGGTTACTAAAGTCATTGGCCAGTTGTTTTCTAAGATTGATATACAATTCTTTCTGGGATTCTACTTGAGTATGGACCGACTGCAGTCTTCCAGCTAATGCCACAAAAGTGTCGTGCAGTCGCTTCATACCTAAAGATAAATCTGAAAAAAAAATTAATTCCATATTATGAAAGCAAAAGTATTGTTTATATGAAATTGAAGGGTTTATACTCGTAAAATTTCATCAATAAATAGCGGACTCGACAGACGTTGTCCTTCATGATATTTCAAGCAAACACAAAAATTTATTCAAGTGGATCTAGCTGTTTATTGCAGTATCGATAAATAACCTAGACACCGACTACAGCGCCATCTGCCGGGCTGATTTGCGAATATAAACCATCCAGGGCGCCGACAAAACACTTCATTCAAATCGGTCTAGCTGTTTTGGAGGAGTTCAGCGACACAGACACATACAGTAAAATTTTGTAAAGAATAGTTAACACATGAGAATATTGAAATATACACTTACCTTGCGATGTTAGTGTTGCTGGCTGCCCAAAATTCTTCACGTATTTATCCGTATTTTCAATTTGAATTTTCAAAGCGTGCATTTCCTTTTCAAATTTGTCTGCTAAACTCAGGAAAAAATTCATGGGCGCTTGGTTCTCATACTGCAATCCTGCAGGGGTATCCTGAGTTCTTTGAGCCATCTCCAACAATTGAAGTCCCTGAGCAGTATCGTATTTAAGCTTCTCAGCCAAACTTCTATTTCTCTCTAATTGCGATTCTATTTCTTTTATAACATTGTTTAGCACCCCTATTTGTGATTCAACACTTCGAAAATCTTTAACGCAGCATCTGGAAACGTCTGAACTGTAGATTTTTTGTTGCTTTATGTAGTTCTTGAAGTTTTCAATGTCTTGTTGGATCTCATTAGGCACTTGTTGCTCTTTGGGCGGTACTTCTTTAGCAGTTGTTGTGCCTAAAGTAGTGGACGTTGAGGTCTGGATACCTCCAAGACCAACCTTTGGTGGAGCTGCATTAACCGCAGGGTTGGAGAGATCTACAGGTAAGTTATTTCAATGACATTATCAAATGGTTTATCAATTAATTATAAGGTTATGGACATTTTAAACATTGTACCCACTTTTTAAACCTGTGAATAAGATTTACCTGAGATAGCACTATTTAGGTTAAATATAACTTATTGGGATAATAGTATGTGCATGTGATCTATAAGCCATTATTATCAACAAACTGAAAAAAATTTGGAACTCACTGAAACCTGTGGATGCCGCTGCTGTTCCAAAACTCAAACCAGTTGGTGCTGTTGATGAATTTGTAGACAGTCCAAAATTCAGAGTAGGCGCACTAGTAGTGGTATTTCCAAATGTTAAACCTGTTGGAGCTGCTGTAGTGGAACTGGCAGTGGTTTTTAGTCCAAAATTTAAGCTTGGAGTAGATGCAGCAGAAGAACCTACACCACCTAAACTGAATCCTGTTGAGGTAGATGAGGCTAAAACATGAAAATAATGTAAAGCACATCAAACATAGAATATGAATCTTATTACCTGGTGTACTGGTCAGACCTCCTAAGCTAAATCCAGTGCTCAAGCCACTTGAAGCACTAGTAGGTGCTGTAGAGGTTAAACCAAAATTGAGAGTAGAAGTTGTGGGAGCACCTAAATTCGGAGTTGAAGCCACTGCTCCAAAATTCAATCCACCTGCTGAAGAATTTGCCTGAGATATTCCAGTAGAAGTGAGACCACCCAGTGAAAAACCAGGAGTGCTAGTATTTGCTGTTAAATTCAAACCAGGAGTAGATGTTGCTGTGGAAGGTGCCATAGCTCCAAATCCTGTCGGGTAATCGATTCAATAAAGAATATTTTGATTCATTTCTTATAAAATTCAATGTTGTATAGAATAAGTCGATATATCAGTCCATAAGATGTTAGAAATTTAATCTAATAATCTAATACAAACCTGATGTAGCTGTTGCATTTGGTGTTCCAAAATTGAAACCTGTTGGCTGAGGGGCTACAGCGCCTGTTGGTTTATTTAAATTTGTACCAAGCTGAAAACCTCCGAGAGGTTGTTGTGAACTATTACCTCCAAAACTTAATTGGTTACTGTTAAGTGGTTGTGCTCCAAAACTAAGGGTATTAGTTCCACCTTGACCTGGAGCTGTTGTTCTATAAAATTAATTCAAGTAGTTATTTTTCAAAACCGATATAAACAGTTCAATAATAACTTACTTAGCTCCGAATGAGAAACCGGAAGACATTCTGTTGATCGACGTTTAGATTTTTTGTACTTACAGTGAAATTAATTTATAATTGAGGATATAATGCTCATATCAAACAATTACTTTGAAATTTCAAATTTTGTTTTCCGCTCCTAACCTAACAATTAATTGTCAAATCAGGTGTCAAGGCATAGAAGAAGATGTTAATAAAATTACGAAGGCCATTGGGAAATGAAAAATAATATTGTTTTATGCGTGCATTCACTGCATTCCTAACCAAACTTTCTCTATCCACGTGATAACTTGTCAAAAACAAAACTTCTGAATTTGGAAATAAATATTGTTTTGATTTAGAAAAGAAAAGTTATATATAACGATAAGATGGCCCAAGGTAAAATGAAAGTAAAAGCTAAACTACCTGATAATATGAAGAAAAAAAACAAGAAAGGTATGCCAATGACGAAAAAAAAGAATTGTCCAATAAAGTCCAAAAAACATCATATTGAGGAATCACAAAAACTGAAACAAATTGTGACCAAAACACTCAATAAAGCAATAGAAGAAGATATTCGGGCGAAAGTACAATCGACAGTTAACTTATCGAAAGCTCAGGAAGTATCATTCTAATAAAAACCAGGAATAATTAGGTATGTAGGTGTTTTTAATTTTTTGCCATACAATACTATGAAAACCTCTTTTCGCATTATAGTGTAGTATAGTTCATTTTTATTAGAAAAAGATCGGCAGATCAACCTTTTAGTTGATTATTAGTAAAATTCATTTTAATATTCTCAAGAGTTGTAATACCTAACATCTTATATTTTCTATTTACAGACTGAATTGATATTAATCTTCTCGGTAGTGTTTTAAATGAGTATTTATATAATATTTGGGAAACAATTCAAGAATACAATTAAAACCTACGTCTTATGGATCAACATTTTTGTAAATAAGTTCACTCAATATGTACATATTTTCGTTAAAATATTGAAGAAAGTTGTGGACAAGTAATAAAACTACATTCAACTCCAATTTTTTTATTTTTACACTACCAATATCATTAATATTTGAACATGATATCTTGATATACATCATATAATAGCGTTTTCCATCGAGTGCACCAGTTTTGCACTAGTGTTGCACTTCACTACACTGGTTTTCATTGAATGGGCATTTCCCAGAAGTTCATTGTACACTCAGATGAAGAAAAAACATGTTTTTTATTGATCTGAGATTACACTGGAACACAAGTAGACACTTAACGCGCACCAGTTTTCCCAATGGAATACGCTTAGGTAAAAAGGAACTTTGATAATCTCTTGACGAAATTGTGTGGCTGATCTAACTTAGAATGTGACTCTCCTTCACCTCATGCAGAATAAAAAATTGTTGATAAGAAAAAAAAATTTCCACCTGAGCCTTTTCAATATACATACATTGTTATGTTGTTGAAATCAAACAAACTCTACATCTGACGAGTATAGAAATCACATTTTCAATAATTAATTGAAAATTAATTACTTGAAATTTTAATTGAATAAGCATATCTTTTACGGTAGGTACCCTCAGTGCTGCCTCATGAAAAAATCCTATATTTTAAAATACATTGGGGCATACACGCTGTTTCCCTAGGAACAATCGCGCAAAAAACAAAAACTAGTCGCAGCAATCTATTAAATCGATTTAAAATTGACAACGCAATTCAAAAACGACTCGGTAACTTCATGAATAACCCTTAAGCCATCCTGAAGTTTAAATATGTAATTATTATTTATCAGATGTTCTATTGTCTCCTCTGGTTCTCCGCATTCGCAGCTAGGACTCTCAACTGAATTCCATTTGCAAGGCATGCTATTACAACGGCCATGACCTGTTCTTATACGATTAGAACAGTCCAAATTTTCCTTGGAAGATCTAATCCAGGAACTTCATTGGAGAGATCAGTTATTAAATCTTTGTTTTGAGTATTACATGTGTTCCACTCAGATTGCCAAATTGCTTTATCGCTTTCATTCAAGGTCACAAATTAATTGGACCAAAATGGTTTACGTGATTTTAATCAGGGAATCTTATTATCTGGAATATAGGAAAGTATTTGATATGAATCTGCAGAAGAATTAAATTTATTCCAAATTTTCAAAGTAGCGACGCTTCATTATGATACGCGTTAGGAAGTTTTATTTTTTTTGCATGAAAACCGTGCCCCATACGAAGAAAAGGCAGGAGAGATTTGAAGTCACGAATTGAACGAAAAATTCGAAAATGATTGAGACTTTTAGTCAATTTTCAAGTAAAATTTTAACAAATATGGGTACACCTTGTCAATCGAGAGCCAAATCTACTTTTATTATATCAATTAAAGCATTTTTCATTACAAACCAAGGGCGTAGCCAGGAATTAATTTCGGGGGGGGTTTTGACATTTTGGCAATTGACTTTGTAGGTGCCGGGAATTGTGAGGGTCGCTTTCTGTAGCAACCCCCAAAACCCCCCCCCCTGGCTACGCCCTTGTTACCAAGATAAGGGATGACTCCTTAATCTTTGCTTGTTACAAACTATACAATGACCATCAGTTCTACTAAAATTTCTCATGTGTCCACTTGACTTTTTCCACGCTTGTCATAGAAGGGTCTTGTCGCGGTCGCAAAATGTTTAAATCTTCAAGAAATATATTCAGTAGTTCAGTGGATAAAGTATAGTATGCTACTCGCGTATAATGGATGTTATTCCCTCGGTAATTTGGGCCACTCGCCCACGGCTTGTGGCCTAAACTTCACCTCGTGATTAATAGCTATCATTATACTCTCGTAGCATAATATGCTATTTTTTTAATGCAAAATCACCGCCCTTTATTGCACTTTGTTCCCCTAGGAACAATCGCGCAAACTTGCCGTGGCAATCGGCGGAATTCCTAGGATTTCTCCCAGCGACCTTGTATTCACGTATGCAGCTATCAAACGAAGAAATGTCTAATAAATTCGTCACGAAATTCGCATTGTGCGGTAGTATGGAAAAAATGCACGGTCGAAGCGCAAACTGTCCGGAGCTAATAAACTGCCTGGAATGTGGTGGGATGAATCGGCTAACATTCCGCTCGAATACCGATTTAACTTATCGCCTTCGGGCTAAATTAATTACACCGTGACTTAGACGGATAGGGTTTTACCATTTTCGACCGAATATTATCGATGGGTGGAACATTGTTAGCCTGTCGCTGTATTTATAGATATTGAAACTTGTTCTGCGCGGTTCTGGATGTCCCAAAACTGAAGCTACGTTTGAACTTATAATAATGGGTGTGTCTTTTCAAAAGAAATACAAATTCAAAATGGAATCAAACACATTTAAAATAAATTTGATATTGGTTTTATTCAAAATATATTTTTATGCCATATATATTTATTCTTTTGAATTGAGAACTAACAAAATACAATACATGAAACAAAAAAGTCCCTAGCTGAGGTTGATGCAAAACGGGGTACCATACCATTCTGGCGTATGATACCAGAGCACAGGGAAAAACCTCAGTAGAAAAAACCCTGATCGCCGTTTTTATAAAATTGAAACATAAAACTATTCGAATATATACCTTCAATATTTAGATACAAAATACTTCATTCATGCTCTTGGGCTAGGAGGGTGTTTTAAACCAGGTCTGGCATTCCAAGTGATGATTTTTCGAATCTTTCGTTCTTCTAAGACCGCTACAGGACCCTATTGAACGGTAATCATCTCCCATAGATTTACATAGTTCTATTTCAAATGCTGCCTCCCAATTGTTTCAATGTCTGTGGTTTATCTGCGTAGACCTGTGACATCACATATATCGAAAGAAAATTCTTACGATCGTGGAGGCAAGCTCACAGGTCCATTTCGGGAAATTATGCGCTCTTCGAATGATTGCCGCATGATGGTATCACTCATTGCGTGGCATGCTGCACCATCTTGTTGAAATCACAGCTCTGCAACATCAATACCATTCAACTGGTGAACAAAAAATTCAACAATCAGGTCTCTATAGCGCTCTCCATTGACGGTGGCATTCTTAGGAAAATATGGACCAATGATTCCACCTGGGCATAAAACGCTCCAGTGATTTTTGATGGATGTAATTTCTGCTTAATAAAAACTTTCGGTTTTTCTTCATCCACATTCGGCAATTCTGTTCATTGACGTAACCGTTCCACCAAAAATGATCCACATCGCTAAACAAAATTTTGCGTGGAAAAGGGAGTCAAGCTGGATATTGCTTTCGGCCTTTTCACTAAATGTACAGCGGGCATAATTATCGAGCGTTTTCAGCTTATACAAATTAGATATTTTAAGTTCGCAGTCCGAGATATTTGCTCAAAATCTTACACAAAGTGGGTGGATATAGCTCTTATTTGTGTGATGGCGAATCGATTCATTTGGGTCCTCTTCAACAATGCACTTTACCTTTTTTCCTGAAATGTAACCTCCTTGGCGGTATAGGAGCAAGAGTATTGGGGCCAAAACCCAGATATTCAGAACCAGTAAGTTCATATCCGAGCTAACTTCAAACGTTAATATACACAATAGGAAAATGTGCTCAGATCAACCTAGAAAAAGGCTTCGAGAAATGCTACATAGTCATACAAACGGACCGCCAAGCAACAAGTTTTGTCGACTGGAAATTGCTCTCCCTAAGTAATTTCATACGATCTCGATTGTATTCATGTCTGACGAGTTTGCTGGCCATTTCATTTCCTGGATGTTATTCTCTTGAAGAATGTTTTGAACCCTTCGTGTACGGTGTGATGGAGCGTTATCATCCTGATAATGATAAAATGGAGTCGCTCTTGTCAGCTTGGATCTCTCCAAACCCTTTCTCATCGACTATCACTATAGTGAATCGTGACTAATTCAGGTAGAAGCCAGTCTTGTTCTGTCCAGTCGACAGGATGAAGCTCTATGTCCAGGTGATAGCCTAGCTACTCTTAAATGCCCTTAAATTCGGGGAACGCAACCAAACCGGTTAAGACTATAGACTTACCCGTCTATATAGGTCCTCAAAAAATGACTGTTACAGGTACTGTTCGATTCCTTAGGTTGAAATTAGGATATAATGGTCTTTCCTTGCAGGTGTCACTCTGCGTCGACCAGGCACCGGTCTCCGGATAAAGCTGCTGGTTTCCAGAAAAAATGCCACTATGCGCCTCACTAATGTCTGTGGAATATTCAAACGTTGCGCATTCTGGTGGTTCGACAGAGCTTCTTGATGCAGGGCTCTTGCATATCGATCTGAATATGGCGGTCATTTCCTCCCTAACGCGGATCTTCACTTCTTCCATGTTGCCAAATCCGGCAACCTCGCCTGCCACCCGTGGTAGTTCTTCAGAGAGCTTAGGAAGGCAGGGAACCTTTGTCATAGTTTTGTCATCTAAATCTGCGCTTTTTGGCCGTTGCCCCGTTTTGATGAAACCATATATCCCTAGTAGTTCTTCAATCATCTGTTCCAATTCTGATTGAAAAACTTTTTAACAATCCTTCTCTAAAATACCATTCAGTCACTTCCAGGTAATGGAGAGGACTCTCCTGAATTCGTCGTGGCTGCTAATAACTCTAATTATATTTGTTCAGATAGTGGAACTAAATCGCCTGCATCAGTGTATCACTTCTGGAGGAAATCATCTTGCTGATGTGATCTTTGAAACTTAAGTGAACCAATGTTGTGTTATATTGAATCAAGCAGAGTAAACCATTTTTTCTTATGTTGTGATATGTTTTGATAGCCATTCAAAACTGCACTACCTATTTGTTTGGCCGCATCCTGTACAGCACTAGTGCTGAAGGCTCTTGAACAGCACATCTTTCTTCTGAATCATAAGTATTCCCTTAGCAATGCCAAAAAACCATTGTTGTCATGCTGGCCATATTTCCTTCAATACAGGGACGCCACTGGTTCAGCTTCTATCTCTCGCATAATGAAGTGTATCCGATAATGGCCCCCATACTGGTTCAGTGCTATCAAAATTTGTCGTAGAAGTGAAAGCTCGCTTGCAACTCGAATAGTTCATTAGATAATGCAAGTCCAGCTCTGCACGTTGTATCAAATAACCTAACATTAGATGTTATTCCGTCTCTGGATCCGCATTTGCTGTGGTTCACTCACGTCTTACTAGCTTCGTACTTCAGTCAGTCGCATTCCATTCCTCAGGCTACGGTATTCGATTGGTTGAAACAGTGACGTCACTTATGGAACTGCTCATGATAATATGGTATTCAACATGGCTGTGCAGTTAGTGTTCTGTGTTGTGTGTGTTAGTTAAAGTGGTTTTATATGAATTTTATAACGGATAATGCCTCGAAAACGAAACGGTGAGATACCTTTACCAGAAGGTTGGGACTATGGCCAGGATTACGATGGCAAAATATACTTCATTGACCATATTTCGAAGAAAACAACTTGGATAGATCCCAGAGATAGGTAGGTTCATTGCTTTCAATAACATTCACATACCTATCATATCAATCACCGTCCCACAACTTTTTGTGGGAATCCTAGGAACTCCAACAATTTACATGTCTTCCAATTCGTGTATTAAATTTCCGGACGTTCCTAGTTAACTGTCTAAACTCATTCCAGAACGGGGATTGAGCTAAATTTATCTCGAATTCCTGCACAATTGGAATCCCAAATTCTCAGAATTCCAACGATATTCGCGGTCAAATGACCTTATTCGATTTTTAACAGCTGGCCTAACCTATAACTGTCAAACGATAATATTTAACCCTGACAAATGAAGTAACAATCACAAACTTTAACCAATCCTGCTTGTTATTATTGTTTATTTTGTTTCTTGTGGTTATCAATTGCTTAAAATTAAAATGTAATGTGCTGCCACCGTTTAGAAAATATGCACAGTTCGTGGAACATGAAGTATTTCATGGTTCGTTGTTTCTAAATATACGAGATCGTTTTATGTATTATTTATGTAGTTTATGTACCATTTAAACTTTCCGTTAAGGCATGGAATTTGCGTCATGTATCATTTGTCGAATTGCTAGAATTGTACGTATATGTTATTTTGTGTATCTTTATTTCGGAAATAAAAAGGTAATGAAATACTGTATGGTGTTTATTTTAAATAATATCGTCGTATTGAGAAGGCTCTCTTGAAGGAATTCCATTTTTCGTAAACGTAATCATTTTATTACGTAGGTTTGACGGAGAAAGGATCAATGGTTTGCTCTTTGGGAAAATGAACTTCCGCATTCTCTTCTACATTGCCTGGTCTCTCATCGGAGAAATATTTCATGTTTTCCTATAGCGTTTTCTTTTGGGAAAACTGGTGCGCACCAGAATTGCCCCAGTGCGATCTGAGTGCAAATTTCTATGAGCATTTCATTGTTCTTTGTACCAATAGAACACGAAAAATTGCACTGGGGCAATTCTGCTGCGCACCAGTTTTCCCAAAAGAAAACGCTACTAGATACTCTAGTTTGAGCTTAACATAAATAAGTGGTTGTGGCGTTCTCTAGAAAATAGGTATTTGAGTTATATTTCTTCTGCGATGCTGTAATCGCACACAAAAATAACAGCAACGATTTCGTGATAGAAGGATCTGAATGTCTGTATTGTGCGATTTTTGGATTGACTATTCCACTCGTTTGAATTTTTTTATGGAAACCATCTTTTTACATCTATGAATTTTTGACCCTGGCAAAACTAACAACATTATTTTTCAAAGACTAATTCCCTCGTCGTTATTTCCACCAGTTAAAAACACGCAATTTTGAATTACAAATGGTTTCTAGGTGGAAAACTGTTTGGCAGGAGCTGTCAGCAGCTTATTCGAGTTTACCCCCTGTAAGATGTCTAAAATAATGTTTTTAGACATCTTAACCCCCTGCAAAACTTGACAGTTGTTGTCAAATTATTATCTATACATAATGCATGCAGAAAAATCTGTTACCTATGAAATAGTCTTGTCAAATGCCATTCGGGCATCTAATTTTTATTGTGAAAAAAATACAAAAAACACAATGCAAAGTAATATTTGTTAACAAAAAGCATTCGTGTAGCACACATGCTTTTTTTAAATATTACTTAACAACGTGTTTTTTCGATTTTTTCTCGGAAAAATTAGATGCCCTTATGATATTACTTACGACAAAATGTTGACAGTTCTCAATTTCTTATACAGCTTTGAAAATATAAAACTTGATTCTATCATCAGAAGCGCTGTTGTTCTTAACTTTGCCTCACACATAATAAATAAATATTACTTTTAAACAATTTATCCGTGGAATAGTCATGATGAATACCACTCGGGATAAAATTTTCCAAGGGAATTCCTTTCTTGTCTTGTGTAGTTATTTTAATTGGAAACAGGTTACCTCTAATAGTATTATATATACAATAACACCTTCCCTTATAACATTTGATGAAGAAAAAGATCAGGGGTTTCAGGTAACTGGCGAGCTAATCGGCTGATAATGGCTGAAAAGAGCTGTCAAAATACTGCAGCTTAAATTCTGAAAATCCATAATAGAGGAGTAGGTGCCTACCGTAAGAATGACCAACTGCTTAAAATACATCGAATACCACTTCCCTCTTTTATGCATTAAATCAACTGTTATTCGAAAGCATAAAACTTAAGCTTTCAAGGATTTCAAAAAATTTCTGATTCTTATGTTTTTACCATTGTCAAAGAAAGATTTAGGTTAGAAGCTAGTAAACATGACCTCTTGAAGTAGTAGGAGATAACTTTAATGCCATTGTTGAATTTCTTGAAACCTTCATAGGCCTTCGTGGCATCTAATATCTTTTATCGGTGTAGGTATTTTGAACAGTTGGCCTCTTTATGGTAGTCCTCTATTTAAATTTGCGGGGTCATTAGAATCGAAAGCTACTTTTCCACACTTCGCTCAATACGTTTTTTCCTGTCAGTAATTGTTCAGATCGTCTCGATTTTGCCATGTCTTTGATTCAAAAACCATTCAAACTTGTTTAGCATTGTATCTTCCTATTTTTATATTATAAATAATATAGTCCATGGCCAGCGCCTATTTTTCATAATGATTACTAACAAATCTGAAAATTTGTGAGTAGCTTCATTTTGACGAGACGCCCAACTTTTTTCTCTACGAAAGTTCTCGATAGTTAGAGCTAATACATTATGGAGGTATCAAAAGTGTTTAATGGGTGAATGTTCACATTTTATTACTAACAGCTACTTTATTAATTGAATCTTGAAACAATTTCAATACAAATTGAAAATGATAATTGTCCTACAAAAATGATGATTCTATCAAAGTGTTCCCCACTCCCAAAATATATTAACAACTAGGTCTAAAAAAATTGTTACTAACCGGCTGATTTTTCCACTGTTGCTTAGCAAATATTCCTTTTCCTTTATGGACTAGTCACATTGTCCTACAATTAAGTGGTACGTTTTTTCAGTCCTACTTCAGAAATTGTACCACAGAACCCACAATTAAAAATGATTATACTAACAATTGAAAATTTTCGTGCGTAGGACTGGAAAAACCTACCACTCAATTTGTAGGAGAATGTGACCAGTTCATAAAGAAAATATTTGCTAAGCATCAGTGAAAAAATCAGCCGGTTAGTAATAATTTCTTTAGACCTAGATGTTGATATGTGGGAGTGGGGGCACTTTGATAGAATCATCATTTTTGTAGGACAATTATTGTTTTTAATTTGTAATAAAATTGTTTCAAGATTTAATTTATAAAGTAGCTGTTAGTAATAAAATTTGAATATTCACCCATTTAACACTTTTGACGCCTCCCTACTGTATTAGCTCTGACTATCGAGAATTTTCGTAGAGGAAAAGTTGGGCGTCTCGTCAAAATGAAGCTACTCACAAATATTCAGATTGTTAGTAATCATTATGAAAAACAGGCGCTGGTCCATGGACTAATATTGTTGTTACATAGAAGATTTTTATGATATAATCAAACTATCTGTAAGCCAAGTTCCTGGCGCTACGTTCATTCGTTTCCTATTTTCAATGATACCCACTAACTAACAGGACTAATGAAACGCGCCATATTGAGTGGAATGTTGTATTCAAAGAAGCCAGTCAGTTTGAATTGATGCAAATTCTTCGTTGTTTGGATTGTGGAATGCTCAAGGTTAAAGGTCATCAAAACGGGTTTTCTGTAGAAAAATCAAACATTCTACAGCTCGAGAATCATTTGAGAAAATCACGGTATGGGCAAATACTTTCGGTTGTGCAGACAAGTACAAGTATTTTCAGTATTTCGAAATGGAAGTGCAGGTGGAGAAACTTGTCCAAGTCCATTGCTTCTTTCGGAATATGCTGCGTGTTATAAAACCTACTGAATTCGACATAATTTGTTTAATTGACAGCTCGATTGAGACTTTGTGGAACCGAAAATTTGTATGGGTAGTCCATCGATCTGTTCTTTATATGCTAAGAACAAGAAAACTGATTTCATTCCTGAGTTTAGAGTAGGGCTGCCATAAATGTTGGAGCATCTACCGGGACAAGTGCCACAACAATAGGTATATACCGTGCAAAAGAGTTATAGTTCTATATAGGTGTTATAAATACAGGGTGTTACATCATAGTATGTCACAACTGGAGTGAGTGAATCTACATATAATTTAGGAAAAAAGTTCATATAAACATGGGTCCGTAAAGCTTCGTTACGAAGCTACTGGGTGTTGTTTTCGAGATATTCAGTCAAATTGGAATGCTAGCTATTTTCAACAGTCTCATCATTGCACGTCTGAACCTTAATTGAATCTACAGGGTGTTTTCTTTCCGGAGCCATGTCCTTTTTCCTCTCAAACTTTTTGAGGTACGCCACTGATCAGCGTATAATCAATTTTTGATATCTTCGTTCAATTCAAAAAAACTTTGACTCTTGTAATTTTTCGTATCTCTGACCGTTTGCGAGTAAAAAATTATTGAACGATTGTATGTTGATACTTATTGAATATGTTGAGTCCAGATGACGAGCTAACACAATAAAAGCAAATTTTGGACATACCTATCGAGTTTTTTATTATTTTTTTTATTTAGCGAATAACATACGATTGTTCAATAATTTTTCCCTCAAAAACGGTTAGAGATACGAAAAAATTACAGGATAACAACCAAATTCAAATTACTGACCGGGACTCACGCCCTAGTTTAGAGGTGATAGATTATTCTTCCTTATATTTTTACTATTTTGATCTAAGTATGGCTTTGTATGTTCCTTGTTGCTTATTATTGTGGAAATGCAGATCGTCAAAAAATCTAACTGATTCCTCTTATAGTAACTTCCAGCAGCCATCTTGAGAAAAGCCATCAGCTGTTTTGTTGTACTGTTTCTTGGATAGGAAAACTGCTCTATTACAAGAGTAATTCTGTAATCATTCCAGAGCATATTTCTAATGAAATGGTATATTCCGTTATCCTGGTTATCATCGATTCTGGAGTACCTTGTATAGTAGCATCAATTCACTCGTTAGGAATCCACGTTTGTCATATAAAACTTCGTAAAATAGAATAGAGTCATTTTTTCAGACGACTAAGCAACTTTTGCCATATAGGAAACATAAAGTCGTAGTGATACATATTTTTCACAAATATACCACATGGGGATGAAATAAATTAGAAAAACTGTTCTAATCAATTGAAATAATTGATTTCTTGATCAAAAATTTGGAAGAATCATCACAAATGACATACTTGAAAACGAACATTAGTTGGAGTGATTCAGAATTGGTATCTGTCGATTAAAGTCATTGATGATTACAGCAATTAAGAGGATTTTCTCGAAAACTTCATCACATGCTCATCAAATTAGTCGAAGGATCTTCAATGAACATATATCGAGATGGGAACCAATAGTAATAACGTCTTCGAAATACGTTTTCGGATAAAGTTGAAATTATTTCCAACATACACACATCCTTAGTACAAAAAATTATAATTCTGTGTGAAATCTGTAGGTTATTAATTCAAATGTCTTTTATCAATTATTATAAATTCAATAATTACTATAAATTCAATATTCATTTAGGAAAACAGTCAAATGTAATCGTACAATGAAAAGCATAACTCACGATAATTCTGGAAAGGATTTGAAATTTTGAGAGTAGGTTCTGAATCCAATGTCACAGTGAAGCCAAATGGGTCCAGAAGTTTCGGGAGTTATTGATGTGCTTTTGTTTCGATTCGAAATTGTGTTTTTTGAAGGAGTACCAACATTTAATATAAAATATAAACATTAAATCCGTATGAAATTGAGATATGCTCTACAAGGTATAGCAGAATGAATGGATTTGCGATAGATTTCGGGAAAAATCTTAAAGAAATTCATTAACATAATAAAAGGGGCTTGATGGATAACTTCATGAATAAACGATTCAAAATTTTAATCCAGGTAATATCTTTTCAAGGTTTCCTGTCTGGCTACATTCCTAGATAATGAGTATGCTATAATGTATCCTTTGTATAAATTTGCGGATTCTCAGTTTTATCAAGCAACTTGTATAAATCGATTCATTCCGTGAAGCTATCGAATATTTTCTCAATGATCGGAAAAA